>JAULKJ010290649.1:0-12324 GCA_032355405.1 Rubia balearica | reverse complement strand
AGAGAATAACAAAAGTTGTTGGAATGGGTGAATTGAACACTGGGATTTTGGTAGGTGATGGTCGGCGTAGTTTCTGGCAGGGTAATTGAATGGGAAATGGAATGCGTATAGATTGTTGGAAAGGACAAACTCATGTTCCCTTTCAACATCAGTTTTTAGCAGATTTCATTAATAGAAGACATGAGTTTATCAATGACTACCTGCAATTTTTCCCTCCAAGTGTGCATTCAGCCTTATTTCAGGTACAAATCAAGCCTCGCATCAGGGACATACTAATATGGACACAAGAAATCAGTGGTGCTTTTTCCTCCAAGTCTACATACTAGGTAATGAGAAATGTAAGAACTTCAAATAGGATCCTGCAATATACTTGGGCTGCTCAGATACCTCCCAAACTTTCTGTTTTCTTTTGGAGGTTATTGAACAACCTATTACCTTTCGATGATAATTTGATAAAGTTTGGTATTAAACTGGCCTCAAAATGCTGCTCATGCCTTAACGCAAATCCATCTCTCATTATTTTAATGACTGCCATGTTGCAATACAAGTGTGGAATAAATTGAATCGGTTCCTGATGTTACAGAATAGGGTTTTCAGTGATAAATGGGAAAGGTTAATATTCTACAACTATAAAAGTAATCTGGATCCCACTAACGATATTCTAATTAGAATAACCCCCATCTTTGTATGTTGGGTTCTATGGCTAGCTCGGAATAGAAGGATAAATGATGAGATACATATCTCAGCACCAATGATTTGGAAAGAAGTTAGAGATTTGTTAATGGATTCTCTGACATCTTATCCCCTTAAGCAGCCGAGATTTAACAGACAGTACTGGATTCAATCTTGTATTGTTCCTTTTTTCAATAAGAATAGAAGAAGATTAACTTTGACAAAATGGGATAAACCGATTAATGGGAGATATAAAATCAACACTGATGGTTCATGGAAGGGCATTGCAGAGATGAGTGGATTGGCTGCTATACTTAGGAATCACTCAGGATCACTCATATATGCAAAGACTAAGTTGAAAGCTTGTAATTCACCTTTAATTGCTGAGATCATGGCTATTAAGCTAGGGTTCCAACTTGCAAATGAACTTAACATCCCTATTCAGGATCTCAATGTGGAATCTGACTGCAAAATGGCAATTAGGGCTAAAATGACTCCAGAAAAGGACCCTGGTCTATATACCATGACTTGCTAGAGTTGCAACCTTTATCTTATGCCTTAGTTTTTGTTGGAGGGAATCAAATCAGCTTGCGGACATGCTTGCTAAAAGATGCGAGGATCAATTTTTCGAAGGGGAATGCTCGCAACAGGATCTGACTCCAAAAATAGGACAACTTCATCTAGACAAGGTTGGAGTTCCAAATTTCAGAGTTGGTGAACAAGTTAACAAGCGTTGTGGACAAGTTATTTTGCAAAACCTGGGTTAATACATGACAAGGGATAATTCAATCTGATTAAGTCAATATGTATAGTTAGGTTTGAATCACTTTGTATAGCCAGAGTAGGTTTTTTGCAAACCATCGAAATGAAGTCAGGCCAAGGTAATGTTCGATACTAGGGGTGGAGTTCGTTACACTTGGGAGCACTTCATAACTGTTGTTTTGCGAATCAAGTTTTTTGCTTCACTCTAGCACCAATAGTCATCATTCAAAGTATGAACGTTTTGTGTAATCATTGACAGTTTTCTGATTAAAAGGTTTGGGGTGGCTATTAATCCCCCACCAAAAAAAAGTGGAGAGTATTTTGAATTGTTTATTTGAAATTGATAGGGGATAAAAAAAAATATGGGTGTGATTTGTTTTTATTAATAATAATCTAAATTTGTTTAGGGAAAAAAAACGCACATAGCATGAATTATATAACGGACAACAAACGTACACAAAATGCAATGAAGCACATATAAAAGTATGAATTATATAGCGGACAACAAGCGTATACAAAAACGCAGTGAAGCACAAAGAAAAGTATGAACTATATAGCCAACAACAATCTTACAAACAAACGCAATGAAGGAAAAACGAAATATGAATTATATAGCCGACAACAACCGTACACACAAACGCAAATGAAGAAAAAAAATGAAATTCTACTAAAATATGTAAATTGTAATCTCTCTCATTATTCTCGTCTAACAAATTAATTAATTTTCATTTTTTATTTTATAATCAATCTATCTCATGCGTTTGTAGTTTTTTTGAAAAAAATTGTTTAATAATCCGTTTAAATTACACACTTGTTAGATAAGTGGATAAAATAACTCTTTATTCATATAATTTTATTGATATAAATAATACTGGATATGGTCTCCTGTGAGGCAGACTAAACTTTAGCCATGAGCCTTTATGCAATTCTAGCTATAATCTAGCTCAAGAGACATATCTCTAATAATTTTACAGGGACCTATTTCTAATAATTTTACAGGACCTATCGCTAATATTTTTCAGGAGCTTTTTTGTCCAATTTTTCCCATCATTTTTCTTCCATCTGCAGCCTGCAATATTTTTTAGAAAATTAAAAAAAAATTTAAAATATTTTTAAAATACAAAAAATTAATATGATCATCCAACTGAAAATTATAAATATCAACGAAAAATAATAAAATATAGACTAAAAAATTGCAGCAAAAAATATATTAAAAACAATTTAAAATTTTAACAAAATGTAAAATAAAAAACGTCGACTACAACTAACTAAAAATCATAAAAAACATAAAAACATCAACTATCATTTTTATAAAAAAAAACTACAAAAATCAACAATATCAATCGAAAGCTAAAAATATCAATTTCTATCACCTAAAATTCATCCAAAAAAATATAAAACATCATCATAAGAAAAAAACACTAAAAAACCCAACCAATGTCACCCAAAATTACAAATATCAACTCGTATCACCTAAAACTCACCAAGAAAATGAAAAATATCAACATGAGATAATTAAAAAAGCAAAAAATTTCAACCCATATAACCCAAAAAAACTATAAAACATCGACTCATATCAACTGAAACTCACCCGAAAAATGAAAAACATCAACATGAGTAAAAAACTAAAAATATCAACAAAAAAACTACGATACCTCAAGAATATAAATTATGCCATCAAAAAAAATCATAAAACGACTTTTTTTTAAACCTACAAATATCAACATATATCACCAGAAAGGTACAACATCAATTTCTAACACCTGAACCTCATCCGAAAAATGAAAAACATCAGCATAAGAAAAATGAAACAACAAACAGCAACTCCTATTACCAAAACCTCAGTCGAAAAATGAAAAAAAATCAGTATGAGGAAATTTAATAAAACTACAAATATCAATGCATATCACCCAAAAAAACTACAAAATATCAACGCATATCAATTAAATGTCAACCGAATAATGAAAAATATCAACATAAGAGAAAAAGTTAGAAACATCAACAAAAAGTTACAGTACCTAAACAATAAAAAAACTACAAATATCAATCCATATCACCCAAAAAAAACTACAAAACATCAATGCACATATATATATATATATATTAAATGTCACCCGAATAATGAAAAATATCAACATAAGAGAGAAAAGGCTACAAACATCAACAAAAACCTACACTACCTCAACAATAAAAAACTACAAATATCAATCCATATCACCCAAAAAAATACAAAACATCAACGCATATCACCCGAATAATGAAAAATATCAACATAAGAGAAAAAAAACTACAAACATCAACAAAAAAGTACAGTACCTCAACAAAAAAAATTCTTTAAAAAAAAGACCCGATGAGATTTGAACCCGGGTCTCTAACCTCAAAGCATAGAGTAACAACCACTACACCAAAAACTCTTATTGAACATAGAGTCAGTCAAATAATATTAAAACCTCAGCATGTATATCAAAAATATAATTTCTTCAAAATAAAGGTCACAGAGAGATTTGAACCCAAGACCTCAACCTCAGAGCAAGAGTGCTACCCACTGGACCAAACAGCCTTTGCTGATAGGAAACTCAGTGAAATAAATATTAAACCTCAGCATGTATCTCAAGAACATAAAATCTTCAAAATAAGACGCATATTGAGTTTCGAACTCAAAACCTCTATCTCAACAACTAGAGTTATAACCACTGAACCAAATAAATTTTCTAAACACATACTCAATCAATAAATATTAAACCTCAACATATCACTTCGGGGGAAAAAAATTAAAGCTGACCTAAACTGAAGCTCAGCCGCCGTCGTCGCCGCTACCTCAGGCCGTGCATAAGCCGCGCGCCTTCTTCGTCAATCAGGCGCGTGCATCACACGCGCCCTTCTTCTTCAGCGGACTCAGTCGGCGACGCCTTCCTCTTTTACTCCGCCACGCTACTCTTTTGCTCCGTCGCTCCTTCGCTAAGCTCCACCGCGTGCTCTGGTATCTCACGTGCCTCCGCTAAGCGCCTCCTCCGCCGCCTTTGCCAGGCACCTCTGCCGTCGTCGCCGTCTCCGGAGTCAGATCAATTGAAGCTTCTCAACTTCGACATCGATTTCCATGTCTCAACTCAGAGAAATCGTTGGAGTATATAGTCGATTTTCAGATCTTAATCATTGGTTATTTCTGGCGTGATTTTAAACCAGGAGAAGAAGAAGCGCCGCCAGAATCGTCGACGAAAATTGCGCGGACAGAGAGCTCGGCGGAGTCGTCAAAAATCCGATGAAAAGCTGGGTGAAATCCGGTATAATCCAGCGTTAACCGGCGGTAATTGTCAGTTGGAGGCAATTTTCGATCGGAAGAGGTTGTTTCCGATCAGAGGAGGAGGAGAAAGAAAAATGAAAAATCTGATATTTTTGTGATATATATATATATATTATTTTGATAATTGCATAGTAAGTCCATAAATTTTTCAGCTAATTTTTCAAAAAAAACCATTCCAAATGATTTTTTATAATTGCATAATAATCCATGGCCTAAAGTTTAGCTTCCTAAACAAGACTTTGTGATAATACTGTGCAAGACATGTTATTATATTGTAATGTACATCTTATAAATGGTAGAATTTATGTTTTTTTCTTATTGTAATATTATACAATATAAAATGTTGGCACGACTACTAATATGTAGTTTCATAATATTTGAACAAAATTTTAGTCACGATAACTTTCTTTCTAATTTCTACGTGTCATGATTTGTATAATATATACTAGTATGTTTTTAAATTTATTTTTATTAATAACTTTAAAATATATATATTTCTAACTCATGCAAAAATAACTAATGAGATTTTTACTGAAATAGTGGTGAGCTACTAGTTTCAAATAGACATTGAGAATGAAACCGATACAAAATGGATGTAAATTAAAAGTTTAGATTTCGATTGATTGCTTCGGGATAGTGTGTTGATAGAGGGTGAAAGAGTAAATTACCCAATGATTATTTTATTGAGGAATGTAGAATATATAGAATACATGATACAAAGAGAATGAGTTGTAGTGAAACTCTATCCCTAAAATATCTGCTAAAGATATACCGAGATATTCTATGTATCTTCTATCCTAACACCCCCCCTCAAGCGATGCGTCGGATGGTCAGAGACGCACAGCTTGGATCGAAAGAACTCAAACAAGGGACGAGGAAGACCCTTAGTGAAGATGTCGGCCAACTGGAGCGAAGTAGAAACATGCCGAAGACGCAGCTGACCGGAAGCCACCAACTCACGGACAAAATGGTAGTCAATGTCAATATGCTTAGCTCGCTTGTGAGCAACGGGATTTTGAGCCAGAAAGATAGCACTGTTGTTGTCACAAAGCAGAAAAGGTGCTCCAGAAAGAGGAAAGCGAAGATCGCGAAGTAGATGTGATAGCCAGACAACTTCAGCAGCAGTATTAGCCAAAGCTCGATACTCCGACTCCGAACTAGAACGGGAAACAGTGGGCTGCTTCTTAGCACTCCAGGAGACGAGATTCCCACCAAGGAAAACAGCATATCCATATGTGGAACGACGAGTCTCAAGACAACGCGCCCAATCAGCATCAGAGTAACCCAAAACCTCAGAGGAACGTGCGGAACTGAAAGATAATCCATAGTGTATGGTACCTCGGACGTAACGAAGAATACGAGTGACTGCAGCAAAGTGATCATCACGAGGATCCTGAAGATACTGGCTGACGGAGTTGACCGCAAAAGCAAGATCAGGACGAGTGATGGTGAGATACTGAAGAGCTCCGACCAAGGAGCGATAAAGCGTGGGGTTGGAGAACTGCCCACTGGTGGAACTGTGAAGCTGAGACTGGGGAAGAAATGGTGTAGAAACAGGAGCAGCATTGGCCATCCCGGCACGAGTCAGAATATCCCGAGCATACTTTGCTTGGCCTAAGAACAATCCGGAAGATGTGGACTCAACCTCCAGACCAAGAAAATAGTGCAAGGAACCCAGATCTTTGATAGAAAACTCAGAATCAGTGCGAGCAATAAACTTGCGAATAGCAGAGGTATCATTTCCAGTGAGAATGATATCATCAACATAGACCAGAAGATATAGCAGAGTGTCGCCGCGGGAGAAAATAAACAAAGATGTGTCTGAGGAACTGCAAAGAAAACCTAGGTCACGAAGATAAGTGCTGAACCGCTGAAACCAGGCACGGGGTGCTTGCTTGAGTCCATAGATGGCCTTCCGTAAGCAACAAACATGATCCGGTCTAGCAGGATCCTTATAACCAACTGGCTGAGCCATATACACCGGAGTATCAAGAACACCATTGAGGAAAGCATTCTTGACATCCAGTTGGTGAAGAGGCCATCGACGCATGGTAGCAATGGCGAGGACCGTGCGAACTGTAGATGCTTTCACCACTGGACTGAAGGTGTGATCAAAGTCGAACCCTGGAATCTGCGAGAAGCCCTGTGCAACAAGACGAGCCTTATGACGCTCAATACTGCCATCAGGACGGTACTTGAGGCGGAAGACCCATTTAGAACCAACAACGTTGACATTTGGTGGACGTGGCACCAAGTCCCAAGTGTGCTGATGACGGAGAGCAGTCATTTCTTCATCCATGGCAGCAATCCAGTGAGGATCCCGAGTCGCCGTACGATAATCCCGAGGGACGGTCTGAGCAACCAGTGCAGCAAGAAGACCAGTGACTTCATAGTCAGGAAAAGCACGAGATCGACGAGAACCATCCATTGCTCGAGTAGTCATCCGATGAGTGCGGGAGGGAATAGGCACAGGTGAGGCAGTAGAACTCGGGGAAGTGCAAACCGGAGTGCTAGCCTCAGAAGGAGATGAGGCACCCGGAGACAACGGAGCAGAGAGGGCTGGTGGCGGTACAGAAAGATCAGAACTGGTGCACACGGAACATGGCAGCACTGGAGAAGATGGATCGGGTAACTCTGGTTGGACAGAGACAGAGGACTCTGGATCCAAGAACGTGGAAACATCCAATGAGCTAAAAGTGGTGCCAGAAGAACCGGAGGCAAAGGGATAACAAGATTCATCAAAACGAGCATGCCGGGTGATGTAAACACGACCAGTAGAAGGATCAAGACAACGAAAACCTTTGTACTGGGAGCTAAAGCCGAGGAAAACACATGGGATGCTGCGTGGCGCCAACTTGTGAGCAGCATAAGGTCGAATGAAAGGGTAAACTCTACAACCAAAAGGATGGAAGTTAGAGTAAACCGGGGATCGACGAAATAGCAGACTGTATGGAGTCTCGCCTTGCAGAACTTGTGTGGGAAGTCGGTTGATCGTGTGAACAGCAGTGGCAAACGCGTCATCCCAGTAAGAAAGAGGCAAGCGAGACTGAAAAAGCATGGTTAAGCCCATCTCGACAATGTGACGATGTTTACGTTCAGCCCTACCATTCTGCTCTGGGGTGTACGGGCAGGACACCTGATGATGTATGCCTCTGGAAGCAAAATGTGATCGAAGACGAGCATTAAGAAACTCTGTACCGCCATCACTCTGAAAAACCTTGATACGAGTAGAGAATTGATTCTCTACGAAAGCCTCAAATTGCAAATAAACGTCAACAAAGTCGGACTTGCGACAAATAGGGTAAAACCAAGTAAACCGCGAGTAATCATCCACAAAAACAACATAGTAAGCAAAACTATTTCCAGATAAAACAGGAGCAGGACCCCATAAATCACAGTGAATCAAATCTAATACATGCAGAGCACGTTTAGGGTTCTCAATAAAAGACTGCCTGTGACCTTTCGCCATAACACAAGAGGCGCAAGGCTGTGGTTTAGGCAAAAGTGCAGAAACAGACAAATATCCAGATTTATGTAAAGCAGCAATAACACTATGGGATGCATGACCAAGGCGAGCATGCCATAGCTCGAAGGACGCCTGATCCTTGTTATTCTGAATGAATGAAAACAAAGCAGCACCACCTGTATCCAGTACATAGAGGCCATCCTCACAGTGTCCCTTGCCCACGATTGCCTTGGTGACTTTGTTCTGAATAATGAATGACCGGTCATCAAAAGAAATCAGAACACCCAAATCTCGAGTCAACTTGCTAATGGAAAGCAGATTCTTAGTAATTTTTGGAACAACTAAAACATCAGACAAATGTAATGAAGGAGTAATCTGGGAATCACCAAAATGCGAAATGGGAATAACAGCACCATTACCAACTGAAATATAAGAGTTACCGGAATAAGGAGTGATATTCTCGAGACCAGAAGTGGAAGAACTCATATGGTTGGTGGCGCCTGAATCAATATACCAATCCGAAAGTCTGGAACGCGGCTCCAACTGGAGAGCCTGAAGGGACTCGGTCAGATGAGCAGAATCGGACCGACGAGAGGGCGAAATTAACCGATAGCAAGAAGAAGCGAGATGGCCATTTCTTCCACACCATTGACACTGAACGGAATTTCCGCGGCCCCGAGACGTTCCAGCATGAGAACCAGTGTTTCGGCCAGGCCAGCGACCGCTGGGACGTCCGCCACGGGCGGCGCGTGTGGCAGACGCGCCGCCCCCACGCGCTGGCACGTGGTCCCACGCGCGAGCAGGAGATGCTGAATCTGAAGCTGTGAACGCCGCGGGATGAGTTGGCAAAGCGGCGGACGAACTGAATCCGGTAAGGGAGTTGAGAAAACATTCATGATTCTCGGCCTGCGCAACAACATCGCAATACGCCGGAGTTGGAACTCGGTGAAGAAGCGGCGCGGAGAAATCTTTGTACTCCGGCCCGAGAGCGGTGAGGAACCAGAGAACTTGGTCGTCGTTGGTCGCCGGAGAGCCCATCATCGCCAACCTGTCGAAGATGCTTTTGAACCGGAGATGAAGATCATGAACCGAACCTGTGCGGCGGAGACTTAGAACCTGAACCCGGAGATTGAGAACGCTGGATTTACTCCGATTTTGGTAGACATTAGCAAGGGTATCCCAGATCTGGCGAGAAGTAACACAGCCCACGACTTCCGCCATAGCTTCCGGCGAGAGAGATGAAAAGAGAAGGCTACATAGACGCTGGTCTTCCGCGATCCAGGCTTGAAGTGGGGTGGCCGAGGAGTCTGAAGCAGTGAGAGAAGCCGACGGTCTCACCGGAGAGGCGACGGCAGCAGCAAAGGACACGGCTGGAGCAGAAGACGCGGCTTGGACAGTGGATGAAGAAGAGCTTGATGAAGAAGCAGGAGAGGGACATGGAAAAGAACCATCAATATAACCAAAAAGGTTCTGAGAACGAAGCACATGTTGTACTTGAGTTTTCCATATCATGTAATTGTCAGAAGATAATTTGATGCTCAGCATGTGAATTAAAGTGGCATATGGCAGTTTGGAGTCAGAAGATGCCATGATAGAAAATTCGAAGAAAAAAGGAGAAAAATAATGGATCAATGCTCTGATACCATGAAAGAGTAAATTACCCAATGATTATTTTATTGAGGAATGTAGAATATATAGAATACATGATACAAAGAGAATGAGTTGTAGTGAAACTCTATCCCTAAAATATCTGCTAAAGATATACCGAGATATTCTATGTATCTTCTATCCTAACAGTTTGGAAGGTCGAGCATTACCCTTTATTTTACAGGGGAGTGATTCTTGAAGTGCGTGAACAACATGACGACATATTACTGCAACACACCCTCAATTGAAGCTATAGGGAATCCCATAGGCATTGATATTAAAATGGATGTGGTGACCTCAGCGTTGACTTGGCAATCGGCAGTCAAAATTTGTGTGGAAAAAATGAGAATATGTCATTGAATATGGGGATATCTCGAATTAATGTGCTAAATGCAAAAACGTGGATTTCATGAATCTAAATGTAGAGAGGGGATGCCTAAAGTTGCCTAAAACTGGGTTTAAAACACTAATAACAGAGATAAGTAGGAACAAATCAAAATGATAATGTTGCTAAACTTTCTATTCATAATTATGAGAAGCAGGTTACCAGGTATGGAAGAGAATAGAATGATATGCCTAATGTAGCTCATGAATGATCTTATAATGTTGTTATACAATCTGTAAATGAATGTTCTACAACACATAATAATTCCCCTAATGCCCAAAAGAACTAAAACCAACACAGGACAAAACTCAGAAGCAGAAAAAACACATTCCAATAAGTATAACTAACCCTGTTTTGAGAGGACAATTAGTGTCAAAAACCCCGCTCTGCTCCATTCCTTAATTCTAGGATCTCCGATCAATCTCTACATTCTCAGATTTTTTATCAGTGTCGCCGTATGGCGGAGCCATCTATCATCAATGCATCACCTCCCATATCCTATGCCCAGGCTACAGTTGGGTCTCGGATCGCTGAACCAAAAGTTAACGCTTGAGCTTTCTTCAATCCAAAACCACGAGTTGAGCATCTCGGGGAGCCAGGAATCCATTTCTTTGATGAGGAGTGTGATCGACTTGAGGCAATCTTTAAACTCACTCTTGTCGGAAAGTTTTCAAGAGCTCGTCCCAAATTGGAAAAACATCGACGAGATTTCCAAACTGCGGGGTTTAAAGGCCAGACTGATATATATCTTCTTGATAATAGGAAAGTACTAATCCATTTTGAATTCCCTAATGATTACTACAGGTGCTGGCTCCACAAGATTTGGATTTTTGGGGATTATTCGATTCGCATCACAAAGTGTAGTCCAGATTTTGATCTTAACGCAGATTTGCCAATTGTGCCTGTTTGGTGTATGGTCTGAAACGGCAATTCTTTGATGAGGATACAATGCTATTTCTGGGTAATCTCGTTGGTTTTCCTGTTAAAGTAGATAGGGCTACTCTGAATAAAATGAGACCCCACGTGGCTAGAGTTTGTGTTGAAATTGACATAACTAAACCTTTGCCAAAACGTATTTGGATAAGTTATAGAAAAACAGTCTTATGGCAAAAACTAGAATATGAGGGAATTCCTTTCTATTTCTTAAACTTCCTAAAAATTGGTCATTCGAAAGAGTTCTGTCAAGTTGGTTAAGTTAATAAGGCAGTAATTCCATGGAGACCAACAAATTTACGGCCAGAAAAAAATGATGCTAATCCTTTTTCCTCAGGATTGACTAACCAAGAAAAAGATGCTATACCTGTTGATACTGTTATTACTAACCCTGCGGTAGGAAGAGTCACCTTGGATAAGAGAGACCATTTTGCAGGTATTGTCTCAAAAAAGTTTGGAAAGAGAAAGGCCCCTTTGGAATTTTATCTCAAAAAGTGGATGATATATCTCAAAATTTACCAGCAAAGGAAATTGATATCTCAGCTACTCAAAGAGCTATACCACAAAAAGACTAGGCCAAGGATACTACTACAATTATTGCCAACTCAATCGAGACCACTTTTGTTAATCATACTCAGGTATTAAATCAGGTAAATGGTGACATAGTCTATATTAAGGATATTACTCATAAAGATCTTATGTCTCAGAATACACTTATTTCCCATACCAGTGGACTTGACTCCTCTGGTATGCAAATTACTAATGGTTTAAGTGTGGAAAATGTAGAAATCAATTTAGTTGATTCTCTAAACACAGCAGAAGAGAAGCTACGACTGGAATCACAATTTCATGAGATAAATCTCAATAATGAACATGAAGAAGAAGTTGAAGTATCAGAGTCTCAACAAATGATCTGAGCTGCTATTGGAACTCAAGAAAAGAACTCTCAACCAATGAGTGAGGGTCAGGTGAGTAAAGGTAAGAATTCAGCCCTTGGTAACTCTGAAATAGATGCTATAGACAGAAACTTGATTGATAATATGGATCTTAACCCTAAATTGCAGTGGTCTATAGAAAAATCAGGAAAACCAAATGGTGACATTATTTTGGATACTAACATTTTGTCTCAGAATAGGTTTAATAGCCTTATTATAGAAG
>JAULKJ010290638.1:0-12325 GCA_032355405.1 Rubia balearica | reverse complement strand
CCATTGAGATTGGTTCAGTCCCTTTTCTTTTTTTTTACTTCTGTGGTTGATTTTAGTTTTAGTTTAGTTTTAGTTTCATTTAATTTTCCTGATTTTCTTTTCGTTTAAGGCTTAGAACAGTAACATGAGGATATCATTTAAATTTTATTTTAAATGATAACATTGGGCATTTAAAATTAGGTTCATTTTGATTTCAGCATCAGATTTAGATTTCATGTACCAAAGTATGTTGTTCCGGCCATCTTTTTACGAAGAGGCATGTTTGGTTTTCGATCTGTTCCCACACTAGGTTTAGGAGAAATTCGAGTTAAAAGTTGTTTAAATACTAACTTTTGGCGTCACTGATGTGAGGATTCAGAACAGATTGATAGATTCCTGCTAGATAGGACTGGGTAGTTCAATTTGTGGCGGGTTATGGGTTCTCTTACATGTTTTATGCTATCTACTGTGTCCGCTTTGAGGTGGGACGCCTTCTAAAGTTGGTCAACAAATCAGGCTGATGGGTTAAGATCGACTGTTCAGATGGTTTACGGTGGAGGACCAACTTAGATTATGGATCCTCATATATTATGTATCATGTTTATGCTTTTTTCATTCTGCCACATAGACTCTTGTTTTAAATGTAATTTTTAGTGTCTATGTGTAAATGAGGCTAACTCATATCTCGCTGTAATAGATCAATCAAATGTAGGCTATTAGCCAATCTGATAATCAATTGAAGGGTTGGATCCCCAAACATCCCGTCATTGAGGATTTAAATTTTTAAAAAAAGTACTTAAGTAAAGTAATTAATTAGTTGATGCCTTATTTGCAGCAATGTGTTTTTTTTATCAGAGCAGCTAAGTTAACGTTGACCCATTTATATACAATTTCATTCCAAAATAAGCCCTTTCAAGAGAAGTTAAAGCTCATTTCTACTGACCTTAAAAATGGTTACACTGGGCTCAAATAGCCTGAAAGGCATACATATACACCCACGGGTATACCCCATCAGTTGGGATGTTGGTTCAACTGGTGCTAGGTCAGGGGTTCGAATCTCGGCAGCTGCAGTGTGGAGATTTCCTGCTTGTCAGGGGTCCCTTGTGCGCACCGAGTATGACCGGCCAACGGGTCCTTGCGCTGGGTTACCGTGACTTTACCTCCTCCACCAAGGCCTGTGGTGTCAGCAGGTGGGGCGCAGCGGGAGAGCAAAATCGCCTGTTGGTCCTGAAAGGCATACATATAGTGATGTATTATTCTAGAAAAAAAATCCTCCATTTACACGCACTCACACAGTAACGGTTACGCCAGCAGATTCTTCGCGTAAAGCCTCATTTATGGGTGCATCATAATCACGTGGTATAAAACAAAGATTGAGAAAGGGACGTCTCAAAATGGAAATTGTGAGGATCATTGTGAGACGGAAGGAGTATATTTTTAATTTAGCTATCCCCAATAAAAGATATTAAGGATCAAGTCAACTAATAAAAGTCAAAGTGTGCAGTTTATAATGGTACAGAATGAGTATTTACTCTTTGTTGAATCGTATTTCGAAACCCCTTTCGAGCAGCCTCATCCCCCATAGAAAAGGAAGCAGACACAAGCATGATAGAACACCTCTCCGGAGGAAACCTTTTTTTTTCCTTTGAATTTCCCGCGATAGTGCCTCGCGGGTTACTGTGAATGGAGAAAATTTTGAGAGAGCATTAATGACCTCTCTTGTCGGAACAAGAAGGGGAGCATCCTTTCTTCATCGTCGTTCAGATTTTCGTGATGAATGAAGAAGGGGAGAGCTTGTTGCTTCTGTCACTCGTTAGTTATAAACCTTGATTTGAGGAAAGTGGCAAGTGGCTGCTGCCACTTTGAATTTGGGATTAGGGGTTAAGAATTTATGAAGCTAATTATGATGCTATTTATGGCGCAATTAGAAGCTAATTAAGCCATCTAGCATTTCAAAGCCACATCGAAGCAGAATTAGAGCGGGCCATCGTTCGTCATGCTATTTTTATTTGTTAAAAAAATATATTCGTACTTCCTAAAATATATAAAACAAAATTTTGATCCGTAATTTGATTCAAATATGTCATTTAAATTCACTCAACATATGACATTAAAAAACAAACTAATTCATCTTGAACTTGATTAATGAGAATTAAGAAATGATAAAAAAAAAAAAAGTAACAAACTCATACTTCCCACGATTTACTAAATTTGACCCATTTTATTTTGATTGTTTCTTTTATATATATATATATATATATACACACACACACTGACACACTTTTTCTTTTTGATAAGATTGCTTCAATTTCAACAATTCATTCACTTTTTTTCTTTCTAAATTCAATTTCTTTCACACATTTCTTTCTTTATAAATCCAAGTGAGTAATTAAATGTGTCAATTATGGTAGAGTAGATAGAATATGCATGAAACTACTGGAAATGATATGCTTCACAAAACAAATATTAATATTGAATTGTCTAAGCAAATTTTTTTATATAATCATTCATATAATTTTGATATTTTGTGCAATTTCTAATGTTTGATAAAATTTATTCTATATTAATTACATCATGTGCTGTAAGTGAGTTACGAGTGCAGACAATGTGTGTGGCTCGCTAAATATTGTACTGTGACACAAAATTGCACACTTGCACAAAAGATGTCAATTTCTTTCTTTTAAAGGTAAAACAAACACATGCACGCACAAGGAAGACGATTTTTTTAATAGAATATCAACTTCAATTGCATAGAGTTACAGAAATACTTACAAATTGCTTTTGCAACATGGCACAACATTTTATGTATATTGCATTGCAGGTAGAATGCAAACATTTTTAAAATGTCAAAAACTACTGTTTATTGTGTTATAATCGAAGATGTTGATGAGATAATTAAATTCCAAAAAAAACTCCATTTGACTTGTATCTTTACGCTTTGACCATAATCATACATCGTACTTAAAGGTGAATCTATTTAGTGGCCGAGTACAAGGCACGTGCAAGCTAAGTGTATGTTGCGTAACAAACATAACTGCATTGAAGCTGAGTATACGAGCATATAGAGAATGGTATGAGATGAATGCCATCATACTAATGAGGGAAATTTAGAGGAGACTCTGTACATTTAGTAAACAACCAATTGGTCATCAGTGGATTGAATGAAGTTGAAGAAATAGTACATTCTGATTAGAATCACTCAGCTTTCCTAACATTGGGCTATAATGAATACAAATGGTTCAGAACAACATTCACCCAATGATTATCAGATAATCCACTCTCCTGCCAGAAAGAAGCAGAAAATGGAATGCTCCAGTTTTTTTGTGGAACTTAGTTAGGCAAGCTAATAAGCTTCATTGGGTGTAGTTTGAATATGTTTATGGAGTTGTTTTAGCTTGAAATATGGAGTGTTTGCTAGAATTTTAATGTTTTTTTGAACTTTGTTGCAATTGCAAAAGATTTCGGTTAAACTTTAAAAAAAAGTGATAAGGAAACAAGAAATCCTTTCCCTTCTAGGGAAAGGTTATAGATGGTAGTTATCTTATAGAATTAGTTATAGATGATAATTTTCTTATAGACTTAGAATCCTATTCCCGTTAGACTTTGGTCTTTGTAACCCTATATATTATAACCCTCATCATTGATGACATGTGTCATTGATGTGATGTCAATGCACCATAATAAAGTAATTTATATTTTAATCATTGTATCAAAACCTAAAAATTATGAGATCTAAACCCTAAATAAATCCGCTGGCATTTTCCGCAAAAGCCGGCGTCGCCGCTGTCAAGTAGAGCGTTAAACTACACACTGCCACCGTCGTCGACGACTGCCATATCGGTTTCTATTTTTTTTATTTCCGCTTCCACCTCAATGGTTACCGTGATCCGTACTACTCTGATCTGCCGACAAGTGGCGTTCATGTGCCAGTGCCCCGACTCTACGTGCCACTATACCTCTACCTACCTGATTTATCGATTTCGCAGCCCACGATCGCCGCAGCTTCTTCTTCAGCCATCGTGAACGTTTGTTGTCCGTGCTTACCCGGATTCACCATGCATGTTTTCACGCGCCGCCGTGTTACCTACCGTACCGCCGATCGTGTGTGTCACTGATCTACACCAATGACTAATACTAGTTCCAGTTTTGATGCTGCTGAGCAAGCCCGCATCGCTACTGAAAGATTTTTTTTAATGATTAGCAGTTTCATAATTTTATTTGCAAGTTGGTCATTCTTGATCATCATGCTCCAACTTTAGGGAGGGTGATAAGGAAATAAGAAATCCTTTCCCTTGTAGGGAATGATTATAGATGGTAGTTACCTTATATAATTAGTTTCCTTATAAAATTAGTTATAGATGGTAATTTTCTTATAGACTTAGAATCCTATTCCCGTTAGACTTTAGTCTTTGTAACCTTATATATTGTAACCCTCATCATTGATGAGATGTGTCATTGATGTGATGTCAATGCACCATAATAAAGTCATTTATATTTTATCAAAACGTATATATTGTGAGTTTGAAATTTGGAATTTAGGGTTCGAAATAGGTGTTATAAGTTTTGAATGGAGAAGACAATTGCCTATGCATGAAATCATAAAATCACTAAACTACGTGACACTTTCGTGCATACTCTGGTCAAGATCGCGCAAAGTTGAATTTATAATTTTCTTTTCCGGTTATGTTTTTCACTTTTTTTCCAATTAAGAACATATTTGATATTTTAAAATATAAAAAATCATTTTAAATTATTAGATCCAAAGAAAAGATTAAACAAAATGGAAAGAGTGTCAATATTAAAAATCCCGAACAACTGTTTCGGCGGCTGAGACGGCCTCTGTGCAGAGCATAATAGGTTTAAGAAAGAATGAGATGATGAAACTCTTCCCATACTCCTCGAAGAAATCATCACCATCAACATTCTCCCTCGCCTCCCCGTCATATCCATCAGTCAATGCCAATTGTTTCCAAGCAATGAAAATCCTTACTTTCAAATCCCCAGTTTACCAAAATGCACCGTATATTCCACCTCGATGATCCCCGAAGACCACATCGATATCATTTATTACGATCTCCAAATCATTACATACACCGGGGAAAGTGATGCCATTTCACGTGAGGTAAATTGTCCATTCAAAGAGACTACATGGAATGTAATAGTTGGTTCTTGCCATGGTTTAGTCCTTACAAAAAGGATCATTCAGAACCTCGCTTGATTCTAATGAATCCCATCAATCTACAATTTCAAAAATGCCTGAATTCCCTAATCCTCATACTAAAGTCATAACCTTTAGCTTGGGCTATGATAGTTCTAACGAAGATCCTTCCACAATCGCTCGTATACTGAAATATTTTTAAGCATAATGGGTTTAAGAAATTAACCTCTACGAAATTCAGCTGTTGTGGGGATGCAGCATCAACCTCATAACTACCACTCCAACACTCCCAGCATCCGCACAATGTCATTGAAATGAAGACAACAAAAAAAATCCAAATGCAGATAAATTAATATTTATGGAACCCAACTAAGAACCATAAAAAAGTGATGAGATGCAAATACTTTAGGGGTTGAAGTCCATTGGCTGATCACCAATTTTATTAGGTTTAGGGTATGCTGAGTAATCCCTAGCCCTAGCCTATTGAGCCACTGCATTTCAATAAAGTTAATTGGTATCTACCCATATAAGCCTTTCATCCCTAAGGATGAAATCCTACCCAGATCTCTCCATTTCCCATCCTATATTTTTTCCTTCAGAATATATAATAAAAAAGTTCAATTACTGTACTTGCTTCAGTATAATGAGAAACAAGTTGAACTAAATGAATATACAAGTAAAATTGAAACTAGGTCATTGAACTACTTATGACTTGCGCGCACAATTGGTGCAAAAGAAATTTGTGATTGAATTTAAAAATACAGCTAATACCTAAATCAATTAATAAAATATCAACTTCAATTTCGTAGTGTCTTATAAATACTTACAAATTACTTTTGCAACATGTGCCACACACTGCACAATATTTTATGTATATTGCACTGCACGTATAATGTTAAACATTTTAAGAGTGTCAAAACCTAATGTTTATTGTGTTATAATTGAAGATGTTGATGAGATTTTAGATTACCAAAAAATACATGCTTGAAACCGGAAGCAAGAAAAAGGAAAATGTCAAATCCATTACTTTCATATTCATCTAGCTAGATGTCACTATACCTTTTAATACTTATCCACCGTATATAATAAAAATATTATTACTAATTATGATAATAATAATCAAAAGTAGAGTAAATATAATTGGATGTTAATATTTTTTGTATGGGAATCCCAGGAAATGTGACATATTCATAAACTTACGGTGTGGCCACTTTATATTTTACCTCCAAGCTTTGATATATATGAATTAAGTTTCTTTCCAAACTTTAGGATTAATTTTTCAGCACTTGAATAAATTTTTTGATTTTTACAGGTGTCCATTTTGTGCCAAAAAAAGATGATGTGCAATTATCGTGCATATCTTAAAGTATTTTACATTTTAAACTCCACTGCAAAGTAACTTTACGTTTTAAACTCCACCTGCATATTGAGTCACTGATGCAAAGGCGCACCTATTTAGGTGCCCGGGTACAAGGCATGTGAACCTAGGTGTATGTCGAGTAACCAAAATAATTGCATTGATGCAAAGTATACCAGCAGAGAGAGAATGGCATAACATGAATGCCATCATACTAATGAGGGAAATTTAGAGGAGACACGTGTATTTAGTAAACAACCAATTGGTCATCAGTGGATTGAATGAAGTTGAAGATACAGAATATTTTGATAAGAATCATCCATCTTTCATAACATTGGGAAGTAATGAATACAAATGGTTCATAACAACATTCACCCAAGGATCTTCGGATAACCACTCTCCTGCCAGAAAGAAGCAGAATATGGATTGCTCCATTTTTTTGTGGAACTTAGTCAGGAAGCTAATATGCTTGATTGGGTGTTGTTTGAATATGTTTATGGAGTATTTTTGGGACGAAATATGGAGTGTTTGCTATAATGTTTTTTTTTTACCTTTGTTACACTTACAAAAAAAAATTGGGTTAAACTTTTCTTTGAAAAGGTATATTTGTGAGTTTAAAATTTGAAAGTTAGAAATAGGTGTTGCAAGTTTTTAATGGAGAAGACTATTGCCCATACATAAAATCATAAAATCACTAAACTACTTGATACTTTCGTGCATACTCTGGTCAAGATCGTGCAAAGTTGAACGTATAATTTTTTTCGGTCATGTTTTTCTGCTTTTTTAATTTTTTTTCAATTTTGAACATATTTGATCTTTAAAATATAATAATTAAATTTTAAAATATTAGATGCAACGAAAAGATCAAACAAGGATGGAAAGAGTGACAAAATTAAAAACCCAGTACAACTGTTTCGGCTGCTGAGGCGGCCTCCGTGCGGAGCATAATGGGTTAAAGAAAGAATGAGATTATGAAACTCTTTAGGTTCTCCTCGAAGAACTCATCACCGCCAACATTCTTCCCTGCCTCCCCGGAAAATCCATCGGCCGATGCCAGTGTGTTTCCAAGCCGTGGAGATCCTTACTTTCAACTCCCCAATTCGCCAACATGCACAAGAAATTCCACCTCGATGATCCCGAAGACCACATCGATATCATTTATTCCGACCTCCAAATCATTATCTTCACCAGTGAGAGTGACTCTGTTTTGCGTGAGGTAAATTTCAATTCGAAGAGATTACATAGAATGTAATGATTGGTTCTTGCAGTGGTTTAGTCCTTAAAAAATGGATCGTTTAGAACCTCAGCTGATTCTGATTAATCCCATCACTCTACAATTTGTGAAAATGCCTGAATTCCCTAATCCTCATGCTATAGTCGTAACCTATAGCTTGGGCTATGATAGTTCTAACGAAGATCCTTACACAATCGCTCGTATTCTGAAATATTTTTAAGCATAATGGATTTAACAAATTAACCTCTACAGACTTCAGCTCCTGTAGGGATACAACTTCAACCTTACAAACTACCATTCCAGCACTCTCTGCATCTGCACAATATCAATGACATGAAGACAACAAAAAAAATCCAAATAACGGATAAACTAATATTTATAGAACACAGTTGAGAACTACAAAATAATAAGTAAGATGAACACAGAAGTAAGATGAACAAAAAACTAAGAAAAAAACAATGACAAGGATTAATCTGCTCGAAGAAAAGGCTAAGTGTGATTGTCGTGCACATTTAGTACAAAAGGTATGCTATGTCTATTATTTTCAATGCAATAAAAGACATTAATTTTTAGGGAAGTGTTCAGAAAAAATAAACGAGGAGACAGCTACTTTTGTGTTGACATAGAAATCCAATGCCATCTTTTCGAAATTTTCATATTCTTTCCTCAATTTATTATAAACTTTTTGGTTTGAATATACTTCCTTTAGCAACAAAATGCCCGTATCTTGTCCAGCCATTAGTTTGAACTGAATTTTAGGAGAAAAGTAGAGCGGAGGTTTAGCCTTGCTCTAGCAAAAAATTAGAAAGGATGAACTATAAGCTTCCCCTTGTGTTGTGATCCAAAATTGGAAAGGATGAACTGCTTCTGCATAGCGAAGTACATGAAGGACATGGATCCATAATTTATAAGTGTTTAATGGCATTCTAACTTTCTTGAGTTGTCTTTTCTCTTCTTTTTTATGTTCATAAATTTCTATTTTTGTTAGATCGCAGAGCATGCACGTTCGTAGATATGCGCTGATCACGACAGAGTGTCGATGCTGGATGGCATCAATTTCACACCAAAAGAGGAGGGAACGGTATGGGATACAATCCCTAGAGCAAAGGCCAAGATGTACGAGCATCAACAAGAGAGATTTGAATTCATGTGGAAGAATCTCGAGAGGACTATCGAGCTTGCTGAGCTGAAGAACTCAAAGGACAATGATAATAGAATAATAGAGGATGCATCATATCACACTCCGAGAACTAGCAACAAAATTTTGATAAATATTTCACACGCTCTACACACAACTAATGAAGAGTTCAATAATTTAGACAATTAAAATTCTAACAACATTTATAAAAATAACTGATAAATAAACTTTGTGCAATTTATGCATGAATGTGACCCATTGATGAATAGTTTAATTATATATGTAATTAACGTGCTAATTAAAATTTTAAAACAACTTATAAATCAATTTTGTGCAGTATTTGCACGAATGTGACCAATGTACTCTAATGAGCTAAACTAAATATTTTATTATTCTGTGCATGTAATAGTAATATTTCATTTTTTTTTTCTAATTCAATCTTTTGTTTTTCTAAAAACTATTTTAGGATTTTACATTACCTGTGGTACAATATGCTGCCATTGAAGCAAAGAGAGCCAATTGTAGAGGTTAAACCAGCTGACATAAGCGTGCAACGTCTTAGGGCAGAGCTAATTGGTGGTTGCGACGAAAAATGAGTTCTCGAAAATTACCTCATGATTTTCGATAACACAACATCCTTACTTCCTTTTTCTCATTTCAATTTTCAATTTAACTATTCAGTTAATAAAAATTTCTTAACTTTGACCATAAAATTTAATTGGTATACAAGTATAAATACTATTATGTGATATCCTGTTAGATTCGTTATAACATATATTTTCAAATTTTAGTTATCTCCAATAAAAGATATTAAGGATTAAAAGTAAAGCCCCTTTTGATTCGTAATTAGATTCAAATATTCCATTTAAATTTATTCAACATATTACATAAGAAAACAAACTAATTCATCTTGAACATGATTAATGATAAAAATAAAATAACAAATTCATAATTTCCACGTTTTACTATATTTGACCCATTTTATTGTTTTATTGTTTCTTATACACTGACACACTTTTTTTTGAAAGACTATTTCAAAAAAAATCAACTCGTTCACTTTTTTCTTTTTCAATTTAATTTCTTTCACTTATTTCATTCTTTATAAATCCAAGTGAATAATTAAATGTGCAAATTACGGTAGAGCGGATGGAACATGCATATGAATTTTTTATATAATCATTTATATATTTTTTGCAATTTCTAATGTTTAATAAAATTTAGTGTACATTATTTCATGTGTTGTAGGTGAGTAACGCGTGCAGAAAATGTGCGTGGCTCGCTGAATATTGTACTGCGAGCCTGTGGCACACAATTGGACACTTGTAGAAAAGATGTCAATTTCTTTCTTTTAAAGGTAAACAAATACACACACAAGGATAACCGATAGAATGTAAAATTCATAAATAACTATGACTGTGTGTATTGATATATAGTGAGTACAAAGAGTGTACAAGACCTAAGTAAATATGGAATATGATATATACATAACCAATCAGAAAGGATATTCCTCTCTTATCCTAATTCTAAATCAATTATATCTCAATTACCCTCCCCTCAAGCGAAGCGTAGAACTTGTCGGAACACAAAGTTTGGAATGTAGGAACTCAAACTGAGGACGAGGTAACCCTTTTGTAAAGATCCGTAGAAACATAAGCAACGTTGAACTTGTTGGGAGACACAATTTCATGCACAAAATGATAGTCAATATCAATGTGCTTGGATCTCTTATGCGAACTGGATTCTGAGCAAGAAAGGGAGCCCTATTATTATCACACAGTAAAGCAGGAGACGCACAAGTCGATACACGTAAATCCTGAAGAATATTCATTAACCAAGATAGTTCAGCAATAGCCCATTATTTTGATTCTGAACTAGAACGAGAAACTGTAGGTTTCTTCTTAGCACTCCATGAAACCAGGTTACCACCAAGGAAAATGGCATAACTATATGTATATCTATGAGTCTTAATACAAGGAGAACAATTATCATCAGAAAAACCAAGAACTGTTAAAGAGGATGAATTAGAGCGAAATTGAAGACCATAGTGGAGAGTACCACACACATAGCGCAAAATTTGTGTAATAGCCTGGAAATGGTCATCAGTAGGACCCTGCATGTAATAACTGACTGTGTTCATAATATAAGACAAGTCAAGACATTTAATCGACAGATATTGTAGTGAACCAACCAAAGATCGATAAAGTATGGGATTCAAAATGGCTTAGCAGAAGAACTGGAAATTTGCAAAAAAAAAGTAATCAACTGACGTAGAATCCTACATGCCGGTGCGCAATAAATTTTCCTTGGCATATATGGCCTGACCGAGGAATAAGCCATCGGAGTTATGAACAACTTCTAAACCCAAAAATTACTGTAAAGTGCCAATATCGGTATTAACCCGATCAATAAACATCCGAATGAGACGACCATAATTCCCAATATGAATAAGGTCATCAACATAAACCAACAATTAGAGCAAAGTGGCACCCTGTGAAAACACAAACAAATATGTGTCGGAGGACTGCACACAAAATCTGGGCCAACCAAAAAGGAACCGAATCACTGAAACCAAGAACGAGGAGCTTGCTTCAAACCATAAATGGCCTTGAATAAGCGGAAAACATAATCGGGATGCATCGGGTCTTTGTATCCAGCAGGCTGATTTGTGTAAACTGGAGAGTCGAGATCGCTATTTAAAAATGCAGTCTTAACATCAAAGCTTTCGTAAAGGCCAATTTTGAGTGACAGCAAGAGACATAATAGTACAAATTGTAGATGATTCACCAGTGGACTAAATGTATGATAATAATAAATACCAAGAAATTGAGAAACACCTTGATCCTTGTACGTTAAGTGCGAAGAGCATCTATCTCTGAGTCCATAACAGCTACCCATCCAGGATCCTTGAAAGTTAAGCAAAGTGAACGAGGCTCGGTCTTAGCAAATAAAGCACTCAATAAACAAGAAATATCATAATCTGAAAAATTCTTGTACCGGAGAGAGCCAGTGCTCAATCGAGTAGCCATCGGATGATGAGAAGAGGGAGCTAGTGCTGGAGATAGAGCGAATTTCAAGGTGGGAACGTAACCCAAGGTGGACGTGGAACCAAATACCTGTGGCGGTGGCAATCGAGCAGGAGGAACTAGCATTGCAGATTACATAGGCTGGCCAGACGATAGATTTTCTTCGGACCCTGCCAAAACTGAGGATGGCGGATTGTAAGCCATACGCGTTGGCGGCACATGAGCCACACACTCTGGGTCGGATTGGACACGCTGACTGCTGGTGGCACTTGCTATGGCTGGGCTGGTGATGTGTCCATTTTATATGGTGATTTTGGGATTTTTTTGTACTCATCTTGGTGGACTTTTATGTTTTGAAAACTCTATTTTACCTTGAATTCCTATTATTAGTTTTGAGAGCGACTTTATCGCTTTTGTCACTTTTAATAAGAATTCT
>JAULKJ010290628.1:0-12325 GCA_032355405.1 Rubia balearica | reverse complement strand
TTTATAGAGGTGAAACCGTAAGCCTAGCTCTCTCTTTTCCTATGTGGGACAAAGAGTTTCAAGGCATTTCCAAATGTACATTTTCGCACATTTTTCTCTTCCAAAAATAAATCTTTAGACATCAATATTTCATTCACTCTTGATTCATTTTGAGTGTTCGAGTAATCGATTTTATAGTACTCGCAACGTAGAATCCAAAAATGTCATCCACCGTACCCAATTCATTTCGGGTACTGCTCAAAACTGAGCCCAAAATTGACGAAGTCAACTTTTATTATACTTTCCAGCAGCTAATGCCTAACCCAACTGAGTTCAACGTGGTCAAACCAAATGGAACTGAACCAAACTAGGAGGACTATCGTTAACAAATACACACATGGTGACTAGCGCATCCCACTACCAAATGACATCACTATCACTGAAAGTAATGTCATGAACCCAAACTTTATTTTTAAAGGGAAGTCACATATCTGGAGCTAATCAACATAAAAACCTTCTTTAACTCGCCAAAACACCACAACCATCAACCTTGTAGGCTCTTTGGAGTTGCTGGAATTATATTAAGTATCTGGCTCGAGAGGATTGATTCTTCGTGATAAGCCTTTCACCAGAGCCTTGTGTTATATATTTATCCAATTGCCGAAGAAAAGGAAGTTAAATTTCCATTAAAAGAGGATTATCCCCCTTTAAACTTACATAAAACAAAGAAAACACACCCAAAAAATACATCAAACTTAATCTTAAAAGGGGTTCCCCATTTTTCTAACATGAAAGGGAGAAAATGGGGGAAATAGCTACTTTAAGTTGGGGTTTCTTGAAAGAGTTTGAGGGGAAACAATTGGGTAGACAAATAAAGGGCTCATCTGCATGCATTAAACTCCATTTTTTAAAAATAAAATTGCCAACGGCGGATATGTTAGTGAATTCAACCCTTATTATATATCAGATTAAGCAAGAATGTTTACATTTGATTGATCTTTACAACATGATATGATGCTATCTCATTTACACAAGGTACAAAATATTAAATTTAAATCAATAGCCTCATTGGCATCTAGGAGGGCAATCTAAATAATGAAAAGTCCTCTACTTTGAAAGGGCCCAACGGGCTCAACCAATCCCACAAAATTAAATCCACCAACATGAGACAGTCAACCCTTAAGCCGTCACGATAGCAACCGTCCAATCAACCACACAAAATCTAATCCATCAACACTACATATAAAATTATGGCAAAAAAAAATTAGCACCACCACAAATGATCTGGTTCTTCCCCATCTAACCCATTCTTTCTCCTGTTACTAAACTAGGGGATAGTATCCGGTCATTTTTTTTGCCAAAGTAGCTTCTTTGTCAGTGACTAAGGGACATTTTCTATGAGCACAGTTGTCTCTAATCCAAACTTAAAGAATACTTGTAATTGTAAATGTGGTCTAAAGACTAATTGATCGATCATTTTAAGCTGCCAAAAATACCTAACGTGTCATAATCTACCTTTATGTATTTTGGGTAGTGTAGGGATTGCCATAAATTCAAAATTTTAATGATTTTGACTAAAATTTATCCTTAACAGTCATTGGAAAGGAAGTAAATTAAGTTTTCCAAACCATTTTACAGGTAAAAGGATCATCTATAAAAAAGATAAATTGACGGAGACAATCTGATCTAACCCATAAACAAAAAAAACAATTTTGGAACTATCCTTTTTAAATTAAGGAAAACTATAAACAACAAGAAAAAAAAGACTAAATTGAGAAGAAAACAAAAAAACAAAGGACCATCCTTCCAACATATGTCAGCCCAAGCCACCACTATTAACCTCTCCCGTCTCTCTCGCTCCTCCCCTGCCTCCACCATAATAGTTTAGACACCCTAAAAGTCAACATCGAGGTCACTCTAATTGAGGCACCTGTGGCTACCACCATAACCTCCACCACCTCCCTCGCTCAATGCCATAACTCTGAATGTAAACACCGCTTGTTGTCGATGCGTCTCAAACCCTCACGTGGCAGCTCTGTCCGCCACTCATTAGTGCATACATCTACACTGCTTCTCCTTGACATTTCTTGGTCTATCTATTGATTCAGATATGCGCGGATGCTTTCCGTGAGCTGCATCGACTAATGCGTCTGCCGGCAACAAGAAAGAATTTGGCGTTCTATTTGACTTCAGCCTTATACGTCTATCAAATCCGACACATGCACCTTGGCTAGGAGTGGACATTGGTTTGGTTTTCAAACGTTTCAGTTTATTCACTGTGATTTAATCGGGTTGACCCTATACAAATCGATTGAAAATCCAAACTGAACCATATTTGGGAAAAAAATCATATTATTCAAATTCGGTTTTTGGTTTTTGGTCTAAATTAAAACATATGTTACAAAAAAATTGAAAATAAACGTAAACTACTGACTATCTAAACTCCATAAATACAATCACAATTTGTGCATTTAACAAGGCACTTCCTACCCAAACAACTACATAAAAATAAAAAGGCCATGAGAATCTAAACAACATGAATCAAAATCTATGCATATTAAAAGTTCAAATTATTCAATCAAATAGTTTTGAAAGAAATACGGAATAGAACTATCATAAATAAAGATATACAATTAGGGTAAATTAGATTGCAAATTTTTAATCAGCCCTTTTATTTCCCCATTTAAATTAGAATTTCCATTTTAAAGTATTATTATAAAATTTATAATATATTAAACTCCCTCCATCCCAAGAAAAATGACATATTTTCTATTTTCGTTCATTCTAGCTAAAATGGTATATTTTGAAAATGACCCAAAATGGCAAAGAACATGTTGTTAAATTTCCACAATATCCTCTTTAACTTTAGAAACTTTGAGATTGGATCTATTGCTTTCCAAAAATATCCCTACTTTTTTCATAGTTATTCTTTGCCACAACAACTTTCCTAAAACGTTGGTCCAAAAGTTAACATGTCATTTATCTGGGACGGCGCGAGTATTTTATTGACATATATTTAATTTATTTATATATTTGTAATTCATTTTTCGACTTAGTTTTTGGTTTGTGTTTAGAAATAAAAACCAAATCATAAATCATATACAAAAATTGATTTAATCGGTTCAAATATTTGAATAGTTAAATATTAAATTTAATTAAATTTATTCAATATTCGAATAATCAATTTTAATTTTGGAATTTTTCGCCCATCCCAAGCCCTGACCGTTATGAAACTAAAGTGCTCAACCGTAGTCGTCCACGATGGAGTTTTTCTTGTCCGTTGTTAGGTTATCTTTGAGCGGTGGCATGGCGGTGAATGGTCTATGGATGCTTCATTGTTCTGAGCGGCGTCGGGAACTGGTTTGGGTGGTGGTGGGTTGTAGTTGTTGGGAGTCTTAAAAAAACTATTAAAAAGGGCGGAGGTTGCCAGATGTAGTCAGCGGCAACAGCCTCCCCATGAATTTCAATAGGTTTTAGTGTGGGAGAAAATTTATTTTCTAAACTTTTACCTCTTGAATGCACTAAACTCAATTGTTTCTTTACATGAATGAACTCAACACTGATTAAGGGCACCAATAATGAAAGTGCATTTAAGGAGTATTTTTTCAGTGACACATTATGAATTTTAATATTTCTAAATAAACTTTCGACAATATTAAATTTTATAAGAGTCCGTCTCTTGAAAGACGGTTTTTCCATAAGTCATGGAAAGACCAAGGTTTAAGTGTAAATTAGAAGAAATCAAGATAAAATTTTCGGGTTGCATGAACCGGGTTATAAATTTTATAGCTACTACATGTTTCATAATAAAACATTAATATTGCAACTAAGACCTTTTGCCTTTTATTATTCTAATTAAACCCCGTCTCTCCATAAGCTTATGGAAAGACGGTCTTTCCCAAGACTTTGTCAACATGATCATTCATAACTTATACCAATATTATAATATGTTACTGATTTTAATTATTTACTATATATAATCAATTATTAAATTGTCAAAATATATAAATTCATAAGATATAATTAAAACCATAAATATCTCATTGTACTATATAATATAAATATATATATATATACATCACTAAAGAAAATTTAAAAAACACATAATCTGAAATGACAAAATGTTTGGATTCTTTTTTATACATTGATAGAGTATTTCTAATAGAAATATGTATACATATCATTTATTTATTAATTTATGCATGAAAAAGTCTTTTTTTTTTAAAATCGACTAGCTGTTAAATGAGGACATTTTATAATTAGTGAATCTAATAAGGTCATTTGATATTTACTTTTATTTATTGCAATGAGATACAAATAATTATTATAGTTTTTAAAAATAAATACAAACATTAATTACTTTTTAAAAATCTGAATGAAATATTATAAAAGCAATCAAATTTTATTGTATTCAATATTTAACTATTTCTAACTATCTCATATATATTTTTTAGATGACTAAAATTTAAAATAAAATTATTTATTTCAATTTAAATGTAATACACAACACGTAAAAAATAAATAAATAATGTGGCGCAAAGTATAACCTTATCCATTGATATATACATCAACTTTTAGACGGGATTAAATTTGTTCAAACCTATTATTTTAATAGGATAATAGGGTAAATCACTAACTTTTCGTAGCACAAAATCTTGTTTTACACAATTAAAATTTTAGGTAAGTGTGTATTGTGTAATTATTGTAAATTTCAATTGGTTGGTGTTTTCTTTAAGTGGGCTAATAAATTTAGGGATATATTGTGCAATTATCAAAATACTATATATATGATAATAATATTAGAATATTCATTTTTCATTCCTTCCCCTCCTCCGATCGGAAACCTGCAACCGCCTCCAGCCGACAGTTACCGCCGGAATTTCGCTTCGCCGCACACAACTGCAGCGATTCTTCTTCTGTCGGCAAAATGACACTGGCGAGATCTACTCGACTCCGGCTAGATCATTGAGACGTCGTGCCCAAGCTCTTCCACTGCAATTTCTCTATGATTCGCACCTCTCCACTACAACGGCGACGCTCTGTTATTCGCTCCTCTGTATGTGATGTCTCTGCGATCAAAGATTTACGGTGACCCCTCTGCAATTTGTGCTTGTGACGGCACTGTTGGGATGGCGACGACGATGTACTCAAGAAAGAGGAGCCCTGCAATCGACGAGGTTGAGGCAAAGGAGCGTGGCACCGGCGGAAGAGGAGCAGATCACGCTTAAGAAGAAAACGCGTGAGATGCACGCGCCTGAAGGAAGAAGGTGCATGTGGCTTCACGCGTGACGCGGCTGAGCTTCGACCTCTGAGAGGTGAGGTTCAATTTTGTATTTTTTTTAAAGACATGCAAAGGTTTATATATTTGACTAAGAGAATGTTTAGTAATGATTCTTTGGTGTAGTAGTTAGGATTTGGACTTTTAGGTTATTAACCTGGGTTTGAATCCCACCATGACCTTATTTTTGATGAATTTATGTTATTAAAGTACATGATGGGATTTAATATTATTTGATTGAGTGCATGTTCATTAATGAGTCTCTGGTGTAGTGGTTATTACTTTGGATGTTAAGATTTGTGACTTGGGTTCCAATCCCACTATGACCTTTTATTTAATGAATTTATACTCTTGAGGCACTGTAGAATTTTTGTTGATATTTTTCATTATTCGGGTGAGGTTTAGTTAATATGAGTTGATGATTTATAGTTTTTTGGGTGATGTGGATTGATATTTATAGTTTTCTTCTCTGTGTTGATATTTTTCATTTTCCGACTGAGATTTAAGTCATAGGAGTTGATGTTTGTAGTGTCTTTTTTCTCATGTTGATATTTTTCATTTTCCTGATGATGTTTGGGTGCTAGGAGTTGATGTTTGTAGTTTTTGGATGATATAGGTTGATATTTGTAGTTTATTTTTAAAACTAAATAGTTGATGTTATATGATTTTCAGAGTGAAGAATTTATACTCTTGAGGTACCGTAGCTCTTTGGTTAATGTTTTAAATTTTTTCCTCTCATGTTGATGTTTTTCATTTTCGGGTGAGTTTTAGTTTATATGAGTCAATGTTTTGTACTCCCTCTGTCTCGGCTAGATTTGCACTGCAATAATTATCATGTTGTTCAAGAAACATGTTTGACCGTTAATATCTTTACCTACGTACAATAACGGCTAATAAAAAGTTGATATTTAGAAACTAGTTAAGACGAACTGAACAATATCATACATGATAGTATTATTGTTCACAAATCTATTCAAATATGCGGTCAAAATTTGATAGAGAAGAGTGTCTAAAAAGTAGAAGTGCAAATAAAGTTGGGACAGAGGGAGTAGTTTTTTTGGGGTTATATGGGTTGATATTTTTGGTTTTTTTCCTCTCATGTTGATGTTTTTCATTTTTAGGTGAGTTTTAGGTGATGGGAGTTGATGTTTGTAACTTTTTTTTGGTGATATAGTTGATGCTTTGTAGCTTTTTTTCCCTTATGTTGACGTTTTTCGTTTTCAGGGTGAAATTTAGGTGATAGGAATTGATGTTTTTAACTTTTGGGTGATATGAGTTGATGTTTGTAGTTTTTTTTATATAAAAAGGATAATTTAATCTTTGGTGATGTATTTATGATTTTCAGTTTATGACGTTTATGATTTTTAGTGGATATTTTGTTAGTTTTAGTCGATGATTTTTTAATTTTATGTTGAATTTTATTTGATTTTTAATATAGTTTTGGTTGCAATTTTTCCGTTGATGTTTTATGATTTTCCGTTGATGTTTTGCTAGTTGTAACCGATGTTTATAATTTTCAAATCAATGATCATATTGATTTTTTTTACACTTTTCAAATATTTTTTAAAATTTTTTGAATTTCTTTTGCAGATTGCATCAGGCGAAAAAATAATGGGAAAAAATGGACAAAAAGTTCATGGGAAAATATTAGAGACAAGTCCTAATAAAATTATTAGAAATAGGTTCTTGAAAGTAAAATATACTTAGAATTGTATAAAGACATCTGTCTAAAGTTTAGACTATATCAGAGGAGACCATCTTTTCGTAGTACTATTGCATGACAAAAAAATATCTTGAAAGAAAATTTTACTCACTTAGCTCGGGGCAACAATTATAGTCCATTTTAATAAACATACTCCCCCATTTCTATATTAGTGACACTTATTTTAATGAGATTTTTTAAAATGACACTTTAAATTTTTGGCAACATTCTTTCAGTTTCATCCACTCATTTTACTTTTTATATTATATATCATTTACTCATTTTATTCACCTAACTCTAAGCACTTATACCTATGATGCCACAATTAGTGAAACGGGGGAGTAATTCCTATGTCCAAGACACTCACACTTTTGTCAATTGACTTAAAGTATGTTTGACTATTAATATCTTTAACTGTGTATAATAATAAAAAAAAACTAGTCATAAAATACACATTAAGACAAATCTAACACTATTCCACATGATTACATCCCTACTTATACTCCCTCCGTCCCAACAGTAAAGACATACTTCTATTTTAGTCCGTCCACCAGTAATGACATGCTTTATCTTTTCCCAAATTTGGCAAAATCTAAATGCCCAAAATTGCCCTATTTTTTGGACCACATTCATCAATTAATGATACCCATTCAAACACATGGGCCACCACAATTCATAAAATTTTGTGCCAAAAGCACTTATGCAAGAACTAGTGGGACGGAGGAAGTATATCATAAGAATTTTATGCTTAAACTTAGTCAATTTTGACTAAATGAATATCGCAATTGCAAGTTAGCCTAGGATAGAGGGAGTGAATATTTAGGGGTTCAGTAATTGAACTACTCCCATCCTCTCAAAGAGCCCCCATCGTCTTCTAAACCTAATATATACAACAACGTCGGAAGGCCACCGCCACCATCTTCAGTGGTCTCTTCCCATCCCTCAACCCACAAACTCTAAATCTAATCAAAATCCACTGCTTCCCCTCACCCAGTCTTTGTATCGTAACCTCAAGTTCTTCTAAATCCTAGCCAGATCTATAAAGCTTTTCTTGGCCTTTTGATTTTTTCTATTCTTGAAGTCCACAGCCACGCGGTAGCTTCAGTAGTTTCAGAAAAATAAATATGTGATATTTTAGAATTCGTCGTACATGGCTATACTCACGCGCCTACAGTATTTTAGTTTTGTTTAGAAAAGTTACATATTTATAGTAAAACATACATTTATATGTTTTATTCTAAGAGAAAGTCTAAGAAAAGAAGGCCTGTCCATAAACTTTTGGATAGTCCACTGTACTTTTTACTTTAAATGTTGTATTTTTTTATAAATTAAATAATGTATTTTAATAGTTAAAACAAGTGATAATGTGTATTTGAATATCAAAATATAAAAAATATATAATACAAAATGAACATTTTTAAAATTTTAAATTTAGTACTACCTCCGTCCCAGCTGAACTTGCACTCTTACTTTTTGAACACTATTCTCTATCAAAGTGTGACGGTATATTTTAATGGATATATGAACAATAATAATAACGCATATTATATTATTCAATTCATTCTAACAATTAGTGTCTAAATATCAAGTTTTTATTTATCGTTATTATAGGTAGGTAAACATATTAACAGTCAAACATGTGTCTGGAACAGCGTGCAAAAAGCAAGAGTGCAATCTTGGCTGTGAAAAAGGGAGTATGTAATTTAACAAATGTAGTGCATAAGGTACAAAATACGTGGATTGTCTATAAGCTTATGGACAGGTGGCCTGTAAGGAGACTCACTCTTACTTTAAATATGTAATATTTCTAACCAAAACTCAAATGTTTCATTTGCAGTTACTGCAGAGTATAAACCCATATATCATATTATTCTAATTAAATCTCTTCTTTTCATATACCTATACAAAGACGGTTTTTCCCGAAACTTTGTTATTATAGAATTGCACAATTACAAGGTGAGATGGTAGAGTCAAACTCTTCCAAATCCAGATCCATTGCGCCGAACCAGGGGTAGGTGAGGGGGTGCTGATGCCACCCCTAGGATTCGTTGGTGCGAGAATCAGCCTCAGAACGTCACCGAAATCCATGGTTCCTCCACCCTTTCCGCTTGTTCTCCGCCACTGTTTCTCTTTTCACTAAAGAAGGTGACTTCTCATTTTTCTCTTTTTTAAACCCAGATATACAAAACGAAGTCGTTTTGTTTACCAGGCCTAATCCCCTAACTCAGAATTCCCCAAACCCGATTGCGTTTGTTCAATTTTCCTCCATCACTGAGTCACTGACTGTTGTCCTGCCCACCCGGCGCCGCTGAAACTTTCTTCAAGCCCACATGAGCCACCATGGATTCCTTCTGTTCTTTGTTATGTTACTGGTTTTTATTCTGTTCTAGCCCACCGGCACCGCTGCATCTTTTTCTTATGTTTATTTTACTGCTTTTCTTCTGTTCTTTGGTTTGGCCCAAGTTGCTATTTTATCTCCAGTATACCTTTTGAGAAGCAATTATATTTAATGAAATATAAATATATATATATATAAGTAATTATTCTTCACTCTGGTTTTTCTTCTGTGCTTATATAAGTAATGAAATCTAAATGTTTGTATGAATATATTCGAAGTGTTCAAAAAAAATTATAATACATTTCAGTCACCCCTAAAATTTTGTCGTGCTTCTAAGATCAGTAACAATGATAGAATTATAACATGGATGAGTGGATAGAATCAGTTTGATATATCCCACTTGTTATGTCAGTTAAGCATATATACCAATTAACTTTAATTATTAGGAACAATGTGCCATTTGTTAATAACAGTTGTAATAAGGAAATAGAAAAACTTCATACTCCTATTGACGCAGTCAGAATATCTAAGAGATTCGCAAGTACGAATATTGAAGAACAATTAAGGTCTGCAATCACAAATCCTAAATTTTGGTTCTGGAATCCACCAGAGAGAAAATAATCTCGAAAATAATATTACGATTGAATGAATAAAATATCCGAACATGAGGTATTTAAATACTAAAAGGGAAAACCAAAAATAACAAAAATTTGGAAAATTCAGAACTAATTTCCGAAAATAAAAGAAAATTGGAAACATTAAAAAACACTAAATTGCGATTTTGTGGCTTTAAACGACCTCAAATGGAACTTCTGGGTTACTGACACCATCCTTAGGACAGGATCTCGAATTGTCTTGTCGAGAAGGTTCCAACACATCCGGCCTCACCTTATTTTGACTCTGAACGCAAAAGTTAAGTTCAAAACCGTACCAAACCTTTACGGTGATCTATTGCTTCTTCAATCTTAACCGCCATTCGCCCTGCATCATTCTCCTCCACCTCCGAAGAACTCGACCCCGAGTTTTCTTCAGGATAGAGAACCTCATCCTCATGGTACTCATAAATATCAGCCACGTTAAAAGTGTTGAAAATACTCATAGTATCCGGAAGAGCCACAACATAAGCATTATCATTAATCTTTCGCAACAATTTAAACGGACCATACTTACGTGGTTTAAGTTTACTGTAAGTACTAACTGGGAATCGCTCCTTGCGCAAGAACACCATTACGTCATCTCCTTCCTTGAAAACCTTAAGCCTCTTACGCTTATCAACAACCTCATCGTCATCGTCTTCATCTTCACCTCGTGTCAAAACCAGAAAATTCAACTGCTTATTTCTTGCGACCTGTCAAAACGCTGAACATGAGCCATAGAAATCTTATGCCTACCCCATGCAAACAACATAACGTTTTCACGCCCCTTGTGCGTAACGTCATTATCAAACTGCCAAGGCCGCCCCAAGAACACATAGCACACATCCATATCAAGTACATCACATATCACGTTCTCCCTGTAATGCTTTCCAATTGAAACAGGAACACTGCAAGTTAATGTCACCCTAACCTGATCACCGTTACTAACCCCAACCTAAGGTATAAGGTTTTTCATAAGGCTCAGTGGGTAATTTCAGATACTCAACTAATTTTGCAGAAACAAGATTTTCAGAACTACAATTATCCACAATTAAATTTTACAACATATTATTAATCGAACAGTGGGTTCTGAAGAGATTCTTACGCTACCCCTCGTCCTTGGATGACAACAAAATCCGCTGCAACACAATGTTGACTCTCTCAGTTGTCTCCTTTTCGGCGAATTCAGCTCCTTCATACTCATTTGCTTCATCACCCTCACCATCCTCTTCTAGGAGAGTCACAGTCCTTGATGGAAAAACATTCGACATATGTCCCATACCACCACAACGAAAACACTTCTCACCACGTGGCTTAGAATACGGGTTAGGTTGTCTCTGCACCGGTGCCAAGGCTGGGAACACCTTCTTGTCCTGTACACCACCTGAACCACTCCCACCAGCACCGAGGTTAGATTCCTTGGTTATCACTGTCTTCTCTTTACTCCCGGACGAATTAACATTGTTATGGGGCTGAAATTTTTGGACGCCTAAATAGTTAGTACTTCCACCACGAGGGGAATTCTCCATCATCTCTGCCTTCATGGCCAATGTTTGAGCCTCAGTCACAGTCCAAACAGTCTGTAACCCTATCTTCTCCTGAACTGAAGGTTTCAGGCCACTGATATACCTAATAACTTTCTGATTCTCAGAATCACTAAGTTCATTGCGTTCACTGTAACGCATGAATTCAACCATGTATTCCGGAACTGACCTCCTTCCTTGGGAGCATTCAATGTACAATTTGTACAAAATTTGCTCGTAATAAGCCGGAAAAAACCGACCTAGCATCAACTGCTTCATTTTCCTCCAAGATCTGATCGGATTTTTGTTCCACTTATGCCTCGCGTCAGCCAGTCTGTCCCACCACATGGAAGCCGTACTCTTCAACTTAACCACGACCATTTTAACTTACTTGTCCTCAGGAATTTCCATGACCTCAAAAATCTATCCACTTCGATATGCTAATCCAGAAACCCCTCTACGCCTATGTATCCATAAAGAAGGGGATATCAGCCTTAACCCGGTAATCAGGATTGTTCCGTCGATTTCCACGGTCCATCACAGTTTCTCTCTCTGTCAATTCCTCATTCAGACTAGATGAATATTCGACAACATTCTTCCCCCTCGGATTCCTCTTGGCTGATTGCTCGCCATTGCTCAAAGCCTCCACTCGCGTCGTCAATGCCTCAATCTGTCTAGTCAACACAGCCAATGATGCGATAATCGCACTCCCTTCCGTATTGGTTAATGGTTGATCACTCATCATGAATCAATGGAAAAGGTCAGGAAAAAGCCTGCTCTGATACCAATTGATGTAGTCAGAATATCAAAGAGATTTGCAAGCACGAATCTTGAAGAACAATTAAGGTCTGCAAGCACAAACCCTAGGTT
>JAULKJ010290618.1:0-12326 GCA_032355405.1 Rubia balearica | reverse complement strand
ATGTGCACCTTTATGCATGCATTAACCAATGCATTAAGCACATTTATTATCATGTTTGGTTTGGTTGATTGTTAGTTTTAGTTAGGTTTACACGAAAAAGGGTTTAGATGGCCATTATTGGTTTCTTGTCTAAATCATGATTCTTGTAGACATAATTGAAGCCAATGGACACTCTGTATTCAAGAGCACCTAGATTTTCCTTTGTGAGTTTACAAGTACATTGCTAGTGAGTATTTTTACATCATTTTGTAGAAGGCCATCCATGAGGGTGGTAGAGGATATTTGAAGGTCATTCGCAAGAATGGTAGAAGGTATTGAAGGTCATTCGCAAGGATGGTAGTAGATTGAGGGCAACGGACCTAAATATATGGTAGTAGATGAAATTGAGCCCGAAAGGCAGACTTGAAGTACAAAAACATCAAGAATGGAAGATGACGCCAACAAGCTATATTAGCCGAGGCCTAGCACGAGCCAACCTAGGCTAGCATGACCCGTGCCAAGAACGGATAACATGGTCTATGCCAAGAGTGGCTAGCACGGTTCGTACCAAGAGTGGCTAGCACGGCCTGTGCCACAGCCTCTCAACACGGGCCATGTTGGTCTGTGAAAGTTGTGTCTCCCGTGTTCCCAAGTTTGCACCAAAGGCTAAGTATAGTAGTGGACCATACCGTTTCACACGATCCGCTCCGTTTAAACTCTGAAAATGCAAAGACTAACACATGGGGGTGAAGAACAACATGGCCTGCATCGTTCAACTAATAAAAAATGCTTCCAGCCGACAAGCTGCGCTAAACGACACGGGGCACACAATCAGAAGTTAAAAAATGGAGGTCCATTCGACGGTTTGTACCGACCAGCACGGCCGTGCCAGACATAGCCAGCAAGGCCTGTGCCAGGCAACACAACCCATACCAGGCAACACGGCCCATGCCAAGCAAAATAGCCTATACCAGGAGCCTCTAGCACGGATCTTGTCAGACAGCATGACCTGCGTCAGTGCACGACCCGCGCCAGACGACACTGCCCGCGCCAGTTGTGGCTAATAGGGTTTTGGTCTATTTTGGGCATTTTTCAGGGCCCAATTTCCTAATTCTATATATGGGAGCCTGTAGTTTTCTAGGGTTCAACAAGGAGGCATAATGTAGCTTTTTATTTTCAAAGTAGGCTGGAAGGAAGACGAGAATTCTCTCTAGATATCTTCTTCTCTTTCCTCCTTTTCTCTCTCTCTCTCTCTCTTATTTTCCTAGATTCATGGCATTTAACTCAATATTTTCGATAAATCTATTTCTAGGAAGTAGTTAATTAACTTGAGGTTTGTATTTGTATTCATGATTTGATGTTTGTTTTGTGAGATTCCTTATATCTACTTATTTCTATGTGTTTATGATTATTATGTTGGCTTGTTTTTCATGTTCTTATTAATTGCATGATTTGCACACTTAGACTGGCCCACACCACAGTCTACTTTCATATTGGCGCAATTATTGATATCCCTTAGGGAAAAAAACCTAGATGTTCTAGGGGTAACCATAGTCCGAAATCGTATGGGTTTACGCACATGGGTTTTTGAGTCAACGTTACGATCAACCATACACTAGTATTAGCCGATAAATTTACCCGAAGGGTTACAGATAGAGATAGCGATATTGGAAAACTAGGGTTAGCATTTTTCAACCCTAGAGCTATCAATAAGGTGCTTCACCCACTTTTCCTTTTTAGGTTTAGGGAGAAGCATTTTTGGTGTAGTGCCCGAGACGTAATAGCATCTGGGAGATTCAGATCTACACAACAAGAAAGCTTGTTGTTGCACTCCTCTATTTACGGAGGCGGTGACGATGGAAGATTGCATGTGCACATTACGTGATAGGTATGGGGAAGTGTTGACCATCGGCCACACCATGTGTCATAAACACTAGAATAGGCTTGTATATCTTGTATATGACGGAATCAATGATCGAGACAACACCGATCATGTTACGCAAATACTCCCCAAGTGCTAGTTTATGTAGTTTATTCTCTTGTGATTTTCATGATAGTGGTTGTTAGTGAAACCTCCCCCCTCCCAAATCCTATTTTAACAATACTAGTTATTCCTGACACATAATCAGATTGACGACCCAATCACAACTGTGTTTAGTTGACACTTAGATTCCTAACATCTTAGTGGAAGTCCCTAGTATTGCCACTATCAACCTCATAGGTAGCATAGTAGTAGGAACGGGAGCGACAATGCAAATTCTGTCTTTGATCACAGTCTTCTCTAGGTTTTAATTAGTGGATCTCCCATGATTTATTAGAATATCCCGGGAGGGGGCGGGTCATGTATCTCTCAAAGAGTTGAAGTTGGTTGGTGCAAAATCACATTTCTACAACAACGTGATACGGGAATTGAATGACATTGGCATAAGGTATTTATTTCCATCCAATGTAATATTGTGCATTACAAAGCTTTATTTGTTCTCCAAGTCTATATCTTCGTTTTAAGCGACAATTGTTGAAGTACTAGGTCGAATGAAGATGTACTTTCTACCTTCGTTTTGACGTAATGGTGCATCTATTTTCATTTAATGGGGGAGATCAAGCTACATGGTCCTGTATTTTTGAGTTGGATGTATCCGTTTGAGCACTATATGAAAAATTTCAACCATTTTGTAAAGAACAAGTATAAGCATGATGCAAGTATTATGCAACGGTATGTGGCCAAAAAGGTAACAAAGTTCTGTACCAATTGTTTGAAGAAGGTTGATTATGTGGAGGTTTTTAGTTCCAAACATGAAGGGAGGCTGGAGGGACAATGGATTATACTTGGTAAGCCATTTTTCCATAATGCGGAGGATTTATGCGTTGTGCATCTCTATGTTGATTGGAACCACGAGGATGTTGTCTTATATATAAAGATTCACATGAATGATATACAAGGGGTTAATAACACTTTCAAGGAAGCACGAGCTCTACAACAACACACTAGAATGTTTGCACCATGGCTAACGTGGAGTCTGGTAGTCATCTTGAAGCTGTTAAGTGGTTAGAACGCGGACCTATAGGTATAGTTTTTTTGTATGGGGGGTACGATATCAATGGTTATACTTTCGACATAAAATTAGTTGATGATAAGGATGTATCTCAAAATAGTGGCATTTCTCTTGTGTCCGAGACTTAAAACAATCCCATGTATGCCCATAAGGATACTTTGGAACAATTGTTGAAATATGGGATCTTGATTACGTGATAGTGCAATTGCCAGTTTAAATGTTAATGGGTTGATGTTAACAACGGGCAAAGAACATAGGAGTTGGGATTCACCTAGCTGATTGAAGTTAGTTGGTTTGGAGAGAATATCCTCTCATAATGGCCACACAAGCTCATCAATTATTCTATAGAATATCCTATTAACCCTAGGTGGGAGATTGTTATTGAAGGTAAGAGGTAATATATAGTGGGATATGAGCACGAAGATTTGATTAGTTTTGGTCAAAATATTGTCATTGGATCCAAAGATGGAGGTATTTTTCTTGGAGATGATGAGACTAGTTTGCGTTGATATTTAGAATGCACCGACCAAGATGAAGGATTTTGGGTTGATGGAGGAAGAAATATTAGCAAGAGAAGGAGGGGAAGAAAAGGTTTCTGAAGTAAAAGAAATGAACTTGGATGAAATTGTAGGGGGAATTTGTGTTTTGGTTAATTTGCATTAAAGTAGAGAGGGAGTTCTGATTTTGGAATTGTTTCCTTGGAACAAGTTAAGTGCATTGTAGCACACGCTTTTAGCCCCTTTTGTAAGTGTTTGTGCTAGAATATGATGTGGCATTGAGTGTTAAGTTTATCTTTGTTATTATCTTGTAATAACGATCATTTTATTAGTGCTCACTTACTAGAATTCATAATTGATAAAAATAAATCCAACATTAAATTGAAATCAATCTATGAAGCAAACACAATTAAACATGAAATCCTAGAAACTTAATCATCAACACAATGCAATGTTCGCACTCCATCACAAACAAATAAATTATAGAAAATAGGAATTTGGAGCAAACTAAAGATGACCTAGAAGATAATTGACTGAGTTGAACTTTTGAGAAAGCTGCAAATGCTCACTCATGTGCATGTTGCTTCCTTTTAAGCTCCCATACACCCTCCCTCAATTGCGAAATCTCATCGCTAACCCACATGTAGCAGGTCTTCATGCCTTTATTAAATTGTGGGTCTGATTCCTATGCAATACTAAACACATAACATTTACATAATGATATATTTGAAAAATGGAAGACCTAAAAGCATAAATAACTATTCCTTATTAAACCCTTGGCCTCTTTCTTGGCTCTGCCTTGTCCCGTGTCTTGTGGTACCACTTGTGCTCGAAAAGTATCCACTTCTTCACAAATTATTACTTGTCAAACTAGTTGCATGGTTTCTCCTCATAATTAAATGCTAATCCTTGCATGCTTTGAGGTAATCAATTTCTCTTATGGGACACTCTTGACTACCATTTTCAATGAATAAATCCACTTCATATGTTTAAAATGGTTGACCTGGGATGAACTTTTCCTTCTCAATAACATAGTAGAACATCATAAGGGTTGTATAAGTGGGCTTAGTGATGTGGCTGAGTGTGGGTACGATTCTCCTAACTATCATCCTGTACACACAATGCGTTGGTATATGGTCAAGAAACTTAGACTAAAATATTCTGGTGTTCCTAGATCTACCACATTGTGCTAAAAATGTCTAACCCTACATTCCATCGAGTAAATATTCATGAAATCATCGTCAAGAGGCCATATATCCCTATGAAATCATCTAACGGGTCATCCTCTACTCTAGGGTTCACCTTTGTTCAACACCGCCCCCCTCAACCTCATGCAAATTACTATAAAATTGGTAAACCTCATCCAAGTACGAGGGTCCATTAAAAGTCAAGAGTTTCAAAACGTATGGGCCATCAAATTTAAGCACGGGGCTGACTTACCCTATGCTATGGTAAATATTAAAATTAATAATTTAGCAATCTAATGATTTTCCAATATCTCTTAAAGCATTGTACCTAGTTTGGCTCGAAGAGATACTAACCTTACCGTTTCGTAGTCCGGGTTATTTCTTTGAGTAATCTTTGAGGATTTGGACTAATGGTCGTGGCTCATTCCTTCGTGTTTCGAAGTAGACATGACCTGGGAGTACCCACATGAATGCAAGTTTGAATTTGGGGAAGAGTTGGAGGTTCCGAAGCAGGAACAATTTTTAAGGTTTTTCAATTGGGATTTTATATATCACAATTTTATTTTATTTTTACATTCGTACATGTTCTGAATTCAGGACATTGTTAGACCTTGATATTGGAAAGCCAAATATTAGTTCCAAACTTGGAAATATGATTCAGGCCATTGTTTGTCGCAAGAATGTGCTAAGTGGTCTAGTTGGGTAGGGAAGGTTGGTGGAATGATTGTATATATCCAGTACTATAATTGGCACAAAGGGCCCAAATATTACAAAGATATCCTATAAATGGAGTGCAAGTTACCTTTATTGAAATATGTCTTATTCACACAACATTCTCTTTGTGTTCTACGCTAAATTAAATCTTTAGTTTTAACATTGTGCCCTTGAAATTCGTAATAGAGACTGTTTGAGACTGATACTCCAGACATTAAGGATTTAAGATACAAGGAAATGAGCATGTTATCTAAGATTTGGCGAGAAAAGAATACATGTTATCCAGAGATTACATATTATCGGATAGGAAAAAAGACTATCCGTGGTTAACTTATACACACATTTGACAGGAAAGTAGGGAGATACAAAAGAGAAGAGCCTTGGAGAATAAAGAGAACTTAAGTACACTTCTTTAAAAATATAAGTGTATTTATATTACCATGTAATTAGTAGTGATGTGGCTATCACACCCTGACGTAGCATACGTGGAAAGAAAAACATCATGTTTCCTTGAAGAACATAACTCCTCATCGTAAGAGTCGTGAGGGTTATAGATTGGGGGCCCTCCAGTTAGAGCGGGAATGTTTTGAATGGTGTTTCCAAATATGCAATCGATGGGGGACGACCGAGGATGAGGTAAGATTATCGATAACACTTATCAATGTGCTGAAATTGAGAGGTGTGATATATTCCTAAATAGTTGACAAAATAGGGAGGGTGGGTACAATAAAGCACCATAAATTGAACTTCTAGAATCAATGGTATGCCCCTAGTGATTATTTCTTGTTTAATATTCAATTTATAACACACACACACAAAATTTGAAGTATTAAACCTAGGCTAAGTTGAAGCATAATCAAATAGAAGGCTAATTCATGACCACGGGAAAGAATGGCATCCTTTGTCAGGCTACCGGTAAATCCGACCACCTGAGATGTGCAAGATGAGTTGGTTTATTCTTATCACAAAAAGATGCGTTTTGTTATGGTAGGAAAAAACCTTCGAGAATCCACGCCTTGCAAAGAGAAGCCCTTATTCGGGACAAACAGATAGAGCAACAAGACATTTTAATTTGTATTTTAATCCCACACACCACTCTTCCTCTATCCAAGAATTTAGACGATTGGGCGGTCGGTTGGACTACGCCTTCAAGAGCATCACGTCACTCACAAAAGTTTAGGTTAACCATTAGGCAATTATTATTATGTCAAGAAATGAAGACAATAATCTTGACAAAGCCATATGTTCACAGAAAAAATGTACGATTTTTTTGTCTTCAATCATTAGTACTCCCTCTGTCCTAGCTTAACTTGCACTGTTGCTTTTTGAACACTATTTTCTATCAAAGTTTGATAACATATTTGTATCAATATATTAAAAATAATACTATCATATATGATATTGTTCAATTCATCGTAACAAGTAGTTTCTAAATATCAACTTTTATTTTCCGTTATTAAACGTGGATAAACATATAAACGGTCAAACATGTGTTTTAAATAGTGTGCAAAAGTAAGACTGTAATCTTGGTTGGGACGGAGGGAGTAAATATATTCACATTCAATTACATTAGATTTTTCATACCATGTAGACACCACATTTGTGTGAGCTATACATTGATCAAGGAAACAAAGATAGATCGTTCCACGTTTTCGACGGAATTTTACACGAGTCAATGCGATATCATCACTCATTACCAAGGGTGGATGGTATTTCAAGATTCTTGTTGGAGAATTCGATGGTTCTCAAAGCCATATTTTGAATTCTAGATGGCCACTACAAGCGAGTGGGACCCACCCGAGGAATGTTTCTTCTATGGCCTCATCGCCTAATTTACTGCGACACTCTAATGGATCGCTATTTAGAGGAAACCCCTCCTACAAGACCTAAACTAGTTGTAGAAATAGAAAAGAAGATTAGATCTCGTGTCACAAGGGCACAAGTAGTTAAAGAGTCACAACAATTTGTAAGGGTGTTGTATGATTGGATTTCCAGCCACCAATGTACCTCAACTTAATTATAATTTTTGAAATAAATACGCCTTCAGTAAAAAATGGGAAATTATCGCATCATGGAGTGTCCTTAATGCCCCTATGCTTCTTGTGAGTGCTAGCTTTATGCATTCAAACCTACAATTTATTGTTCCTAAAATGTTTACAACTAATGTTCCCATTTTTGTTTGAAAGGTACATGTATTACATTGGTAACCCAAAGGAGAAGAGTTGGATAGTGTATTTGTGTCTGGTGATGACTCAAGAAATTGATTTTATGGTTCAAAAAGGATTGAATACACCCAAAATGTTTTGGGACGAACGGATAAAATATTATTCCGTGCGCTATACATTGAGAATTCTCATTTCATTACGGAAATAATTTTATGAATTATATATATATATATATAAATGTTGCAGGGACCATTGGACATTCATTTCTATTATCCTCGAGAAGAAGTGCATTTATTAGATGGATCCTCTACACTTCTAACTATTCAAGTCATTTGTTAACATTTTGGGTGTTGTTTTCAACAATCCGAGCGATGCTAGTAATACGGGTTTGGAAGTAGTCGAAATCAATGTTTGATTTTCTTTCAATGTTGACCTATACTATTCATTAATCTATTACTAAAATTTTGACTATATCCCTTGCCATTAATAAGTACAAGAACGAGAGGAAACATTGTAGTACAGGTATTACATAATGCTACATGCGGAGGAGTGCGTTCAAAATTTCCCAATGGATTATCCAGAAGTTTTAAAAATAAGTATTGACTTTCTTGGGTCCATGGATGTAACATAATTTGTCACTGTATTACTTGTAATTTTAATATTTCAATATACATACCACAGGCAGTTTCCGCAAGATGATATTAACACTGCAAGAAATTTCTTGGCTAGGCATCTAGTGCACGCCCAATCCACATATCTGGGAAATCCAAATGTGGTGGTATAATAAAATAATATATATATTTATGACTTTATTTTGTGGAATATAATTTGTGGGATTTCCATTCTTATCAAATGGATTGTTTCTTTGTTAGTATAGTCTATAGATATTTGTTAGATAGTATGATCATGTCATGTATTTTTTTTGAAACAAGAGCTATGATACGAGGCTTTTTAAGGTTGGTTTATAACGAAATAGCCCATTTTTACCTTACCACTCGATGTCAGTTCTGAATTTGGAACTAGCTTCCCAGTGCATCAATGTTTTTTAAAGGATGAACCACTATTTCCACACTTATAAAAGGGACACCGACTCTACTTCCAAGTTTGGAAGTTAATTTTTCAAAAAATTGATTTAATGCGTCAAAATCTAGAGAAGGTTCGGATTTTACCAAAGTAGCCGAAACTCCTAAGCCACCTTCATTATATGTTTCGCCACCAAAACCTAGCCGTTGTTTTGATATCGGAACTAGCTGCAAAATCCGGGGGCGTGACTCGTACCTGCATGGTCGTCCTTTTTATCAAATTATATGCGGCACATTCAAAAATAAATATTGATATTGTTTCTAACATACTCACTTCTAACTACAATAAAGTAGCTAGTGGAAAGTTCGAGGTTGTCCACGTAGATACTAGTATTTAAAGGTTAGCTGGACACAACTAACGATCTGGTGTCACCAGTTTCCTGTGTCGGGAATAGCTAGTACTAAACAGATAATGAGAAGGGGGTGTACTAACAACTACAAGCATGCGAATAAAGCAAAGTAAACTATTAATTAACTAGTCTTGCGGGTATTTACGTAACATGACCAATTTAGAGATTTTATCCTAGATTCTATCACATATATACATATAAACATAATCTCATGCTTATGTCATATAGTGTGGAGATGGCCTAGAATTCCCAATATCTGCCACACAAAGGTTTGTCTCCCTCAAAACTATCTCAGCACCTCCGTAATTAGGGATGCGCTCCAGTCCTTTCAACTCCTCATTTCATCCCCGTAACCTCACTTCCGATGCTAACAAGCATCTTCGAAGGATCAAGCCCTCACATATAACACTTTTAGATACGAGAGTGAGTATAATACGTCTTAGGCTATCCACTACGGACACCTACCCTAGGTTTAGATGAAAATAAACTAATCTAGAGACATTAAATCCATGAGAATCATAGAATTTATTGACATAGATATATGAAAATAAATGAAGAGAGACGATAGCCTCCTTCTCTTCCTGCAAGTGGAATAGAAATGACTAGCTAACTAATTCGTAAACCCCGGGAGACTAAAGATTTTTTATATAGTAGGTAGTTGGGCCTTAAATGGTCCAAAAGGTAGGAACCCCTAGCAGCCACGCTGGCACGGGTCGTGCCATATTGCACGACCCATGCACGGGGCATCGGCTGGAGGGCATTCCCATCCTTTTGAGTGCACAGGCTATGCTGAAATACATGGCCCATCATCTGGAGTTGTACCCTTTGTCTTCTAAGTATACGAGTTGTGCTTGATTGCATGAAAGGTCTATGGAATTAAATTCTACCAGGTTTTTCGAGTGTGCGGGACATGCCATGTTGTACATCCCATTGGCCGGACCATCAAATCTTGCAGCTCTTGGAGCATGAGTTTTTTTGGATGACCCAAACCATCTTTTGGCTCTTTGTTTCTCAGCATGAGCTATACATGGGCTGTTCCAGATTCCATGGCCCGTGTCATCCTTTGACTCTTCAGACTTAGCTATTTTATTCAGTGCATCTATCTACTACCACTTTTAGAATCATGTCCTTCAATATTCTACTATCGTTGCAAATGGTCTTCACTAAGTTACTCTCAAATGCTTATGAACGATCTACAAATGATCTCACAAAATAGAATCTAGATGCTCGTAAGGACATGAAATCCATTAGACTCAAAATAGGTTACAAAATGAAGAATTTAAATATGAAACCCAAAAATGGTCATCTAAACCCCTTATGATGTAAACGTATACAAATCTAATAATTTACCATCCAAAAGAATACAAAAGAGAAGTTAAATGTTTCAGAAAATTCATGAATTTGATGTCTCAACGGGGAGCTTCATAGCTTCTTAACTCCGGACCTATTAAAGGTGGTTACTCCCACATTATTAAATGGGGGAAATAACCGCCTTTTATCATAAATTTTAAAGGTTTTTCCCGGAATTGCCTTTGATAAAAGAGGATCAAAGGCAGGGCCAGAGAAGTCACCTTCAAAGTAACTTCTCTGGTCCTATATAACCACCTTTAATCCCCTCATTCCAACACTAGTATGTGCAGGGTCCATGACTTTCAGTTTGCAAAAGTGGGATTCACATGATACACTAGGTCGCGGAGTTCGTAAATGCCCTATTTCACAAGGACTTGACTGATATTTTGAAAATTCTCTTCCCACCTCTAAAAGCCTCTCTTTGTCCATTAGATAAAGGATCGAGCTTCTGGATAAAATCCATAGTTTGAACATGTATTGTTCTTGATTAACTTCTCTTTTATCATGTCTTATATGTATTTTGTTATGCATTTTTCTAGATTAGGCTATACTAGTGATTAGGGACATTTATTAAGCTTGTTTAATGAAAAGGTTGTTATATTTTGGTTTCTTCTATCCATTTTTCTTATTATCATGGTTTCTCATGTTTAATGGGCATGATTATGGAATGATTAAGGTTAGGATGAAAAAAATATTATGCCATGATTTATTAATTTTATTTGAAAAATATTATGCCATGATTTGGCGCTAAGCTCTGTAATGGCCCTATAAATAATTTAAAGTTTTATCGGTTTCATCATTACTAAACATAGATTGAATTTATGGGTGATGACTAAGCATGTATGTTGATTATGGGGTAGATTAGGCTTGATTATGGAATCGAACGAGTCTTGAATACAACTATGAGGTTGCAGATAGAAATGGCACCTCCATCATGATTATCTTTACGATTGAATCACATCGAGTTTAAAGATTAATTTTTGAAGTCATTTATTGAGTGTGTGGACACTAAGGCAATCACTTATGTAAGAGGTCTAAGAGAGCACGAGGGTGACACTAATATTCTAGAAGATAAAGGTATTATTATAAATGGCTATTTGGGTCAAGGTGTGTAATGCTAGTTCAAGAATTAGTCTATGTTGTTGGGTTCCGAGTGAACCAACTTTGCAGGTAAGTGCTAGAGGGTGGTTTTTGTGCTATTAGCGGTACCCTGAGATAAATCGAAGGGAGGTGAGAGAAGATTGAGAGAACGGACTACTCGTGTGAGAGGCGGGAATATTTATGAATGATTCAATCTCTCTAGAACGTGTTATCAAGGAAATGTGATTGAACATACTTCTAGACTTTGAACATAAATTGAGGATCAGTGATTAGATTAACATGAGAAACAAATGCCCCTAAGTCTCCAAACAACTCTAACCCCACCCCCCTCTGCATGCGTGTTTTTTTGCACACTTTGGTAACACTTGTGTGTTGTATACAATGCTATCTTTTTATTAGACCCCCATTTTCTATGTGGATGATGCGGACTTTCCACTGTCTAATTTTTATTAACTAGTAGAATTAGGTAATTATAAATTCTTATCTATGATAGGCGCACTAGTTTAATGATGCTAGTATGCTCATCAACTACTACTATGTTTGTGCGATAATCCTTGACCTTGTATCTTCGTTATGGTGTAAGAAGTGAATTTTGTTTAAGAACTACTATAGTGTTTTTACTCTTACATAAAATATTGCCCTAGTAGTTATTGAATATAGTTAAGAACAGATAAAATCAATTAATTTTTTAAAATTTAAACCACCTGTAAGTGGGAGGATTATATAGGCTTCCCCTAACCTTTGGTAACCAACGTCCGGCCTTATGATAAGGCTCATAAGTTACAACAGTTTCCTAAACTAAAATCTAGGAATAAGTAGCTCCTAAGAGGTGTATGGAGCAAAACAGT
>JAULKJ010290591.1:0-12327 GCA_032355405.1 Rubia balearica | reverse complement strand
TAAAAAGTGTGTCAAACACTAATGAATGGAAGGAGTATGAACTAAAAAACAGCAGGTATATGATCACCGCAAATGCTTCTTTTTAAATAAAGTAACCGTTAAACGAGTTATTTTATAACTGATATAATTGATGAGGTAATTTGATGTTTATTTTTGTTTATTGCAACAAGTTTTTTGTAACTTTTTTATAAGAAAAATCAGAGCAACATAGACGGGGTTTGGAGGGTGTCCTTCTCTTTTCATTAAGCACAAGTGTTCCCTTTCTCCGCTTCATTGGATTTTACACAATTTTCTTAATAGATTGTTTTAATGGGTTTGATACACCTTTTTTTTCTGGGAAGATTCCTTTAATTTCATTCTATCATTCTACTTTTCTCTTCCTAAATTTATTTTCATCCACTCGTTTCATTCACCTATATCTAAGCACATAAGTTTATGGCGTCAAACCCAATGAAACGGAGGTAGTACTAAATACATCAATATTAACAACTAAATTAAGTAGTCATCGTAAACATAACAATCTAATCTATTAGGTCAAAAAATAATACTAATAAATGTAAACAAATCCATGCTTATATTTTTAATAACATAAACATTCAAAGAATATCCATTGAATTTTTTTTGTAATTTTCCATCCCCGTCATAAGGAGATGAGGAAAAAAAAGGGTTCTCAAGGAGGGAGGAAGAAGGTGCGATGTTAGAGTTTTTCTAACTAAACACTAACTAGTTGATAAAAAAATATTACACAAGTTGCCCAATAAAAAACTAATTAATAATAGAGTCCGTCTCTTGAAAGACGGTCTTTCCAGAGTTATGGAAAGACCAAGGTTTAAAGTGTAAATGAAAAGAAATTAAGATAAAAATTTTGGGTTGCATGAATCGGGTTATAAACTTTATGACTATTACACGTTGTATAATAAATTTTTAATATTGCAATTAAGACCTTTTACCTTTTATAATTTTAATTAAACCCCGTCTTTCCATAAGCCTATGGAAATACGGTCTTTCCCAAAACTTTGCCAAAAAACAATGTGAGTCTAAATAGTATTAATTCAAAATTTTATTAAACTAAATCGAATCGAACTGAATTTTAATTGTGTAAATAACTAGGAAAAACCGTATACTTACTTGTATATTTGAGTACTCCCTCCGTCCAGGTCAAATCGCACATAATCTTTTTCACGCTCCTCAAGAAACTTGTCTAACCGTTAATATATTTAACTACGTATAATAATCGCAAACAAAAAGTTACTTTTGAGAAACTAATTGTTATGATGAATCCAACAATATCATATACGATAATATTATTGTATATATACATATATATTTAAGTATGTGATCAAAGTTGAATAGTAAATAATGATATAAAGTGAAGCGATTTAGGATGAGAAGGAGGGTAACGGACGGAGTATGGACACCCAGGGTTGGAAAAAAGAGACGCACACATGGTTAGTGTGGGTGGTCGATTTCAGTTTCGTGATGATGCTGCCTTCTGAGGTGCAGGATTAATGGATACACACACATTGTTGTTTTGTTGATTACAACAACGTACGAACCACAACTATAAATCCAAATATACCCCTATCGGCCAGGTCGATGCAATATCACGACACTGTATCATGTTTTACAGCGAGAAAATGATAGTTTGTCTGTTCATTTTTAAGTAAAAGTACATGTTTCGTTCTTCATTTTGCACCATATTTTTAAAAGAGTAAAGTGTCAAAATAACTCTAACTTTAGTCAAACAGTGTCAATATAACCCTATAAAATTAGAAAGTGTCAAAACAACCGTAACTTTATGAAGTATGTGTCAATATAACCTTAGCATGTGTTGACTTCGATGGTCAACAAAAAGTTTGGCCGGAAATCATAGAAAGGACAATTTTGCCCCTGAAGTTTTAAAAAGGAAAAATGAAAAATGCTCAAATGCCCATTTTCTTCTTCGGTTCTTCTTCTTCCCCATTTTCTTTTTCCCTCCGGCAGCCTAATTCTTCCCGCCGGCGTTCAAATAGGGCAGTTCGAACATGGCTTGAGCCGCGACTTCTTTGGATTGTCATTGGACATCTGGTGAGAGGGATTTGACACAACTTAGCTCCGGTCGATTCACGACGGCGGTGGATTCATCGAACCTCGAGCATCCTTCAAGCATCGAAGCCACGCGCTAGATTTGTCGGAGCTCGACGGTGGAACTTAAAGGAGGTGGTGCGAATTAACCCCGACAACGTGAGTGTCGCGGCTAGCTTCGTCGAAGCTCCGACGATGTAAGTGGGCACTTTGCTCTACTCCAGTGGCTTGAGGTTGGTGTGTTGGCGCTCCTACAAAACTGCTCCTCGCGGCTTCCCTTCGATGATGTTGTGGCCAAGACACAGAGCTCCAATTTGCTCGGCAAATGGTGCTGCGTCAAATGCTCCTTGGGCAATGCTGTAGGATGGGGTTGGACTTCGTCGTTGCTCAAGCCGCCCTTCAATGCAGCTGCGGCGATGCTGCAATGGTGGGCACCGGTGATTATAGTTGGTGGTGGTGGTGGCGGTGGTGGAGGGGTAAAGTGGAAAACAATTTTAGCTGAAAAAGCCCAAGGGTAAATTAGTCATTTCACTTCATGCCAACAGTAAAAAAAATTGGTCAAAGCTTGAAATAGGCCTGAAAGTTATATCGGCACAAATCAGTGTAAAGTTAGGGTTAATTTGGTACTTTCTAGTTTTACAGAGTTATATTGGCATTTTCAGCTTAAAGTTAGGGTTAGAAAAACATTTAACCCTTCTTAGAATATTCATTGATTATTATGAAATGTTCTCATTTGCTTCCTTTATCAGACATTACAAAATTTAGTTAAGTTATGAGACTGTCTCTTCTACCTTCTTTGTTTTCAATTTTCTTTATTTCCCAATAACGACACTATCATCATTAGAAAGGTTGACTCATTGTTGACTCACTTAAACTGACTATTGGTATGTGAGAATAAATTGAGAACATTTCATAATAAAGTGGAAACGTTTTGAAAAAAATAATAAAAAGAGGAACAAAATCTATAATTTTACCTAAAAGTGGGTAACAAATCTGTCCTTTTCTCGTTTTACAAATATTAAGTGGAGTATTTTGTAAAACGATTTTCTTGATTGTTCATAACACGCCTTTATATATATATATATATATATATATATATCAATTTGTAAGTTTTTGAGAGCTTACATTTATCACATATCACAATTTTAATCATTTCAAATCAAAGTGAAAGATATGTTTAAACTGACATGGACTGAATGAGTGAACAAAAGTGAAATGAAATTAAAATGAAATGAAGGTGACATTAACCATTACACGTTTGGTGAATGTTCTTTAGAAAAGGGAAAATTACTCATAATTATTTAAACTACAGATAATAAATATACTCTGTTAATAGGAATAAATTTAGAAAAAGACCATCATATGAATCTATCAAAATTCAATGGAAGTTGAAATTTCATCCATTTGAATAGTTGGGAAAACTGATCTATTGAGAAAACTCATGTGCTACACACCAACAAAGTACCACCACCACCAAAATCAAAATTAATATGAGTGCACCTTCATAGTCAAACATGCTGTTTGGGATACCACATTAGGGACCATTGACTTGATCCCACAACACCGAATAATTTCTATTGAGAAAATGAACCGCCACAATTGAAACTGGAACTACCACGATCCTGTCGATCCATGAACCACATGCACTTTGGTATACCACAAAATGAACACCAACACAACCCCACAACATTGAATAATTTGTATTAGAAAAATATTTTTGAAAATCACGATTCTTAACATATACTATTTCCTCTATCCCACTTTCCATTTTCATCTGTCCCGCAAGTAATGACGTATTTTGAAAATTACCAAAAACGACAGAATGTGTTAGTATAAAATTTTCACAATATCCTCTTTAACTTTAATAACTCTGAGACTGGACCCACTAATTTCCCAAAATATCTCTACTTTTCCACAATTATCCAATGCCACATCAGCTTACATAAAACTTTGGTCAAAAAGCAATAAAGTCATTATTCTTGAGACAAAGAGAGTATATAACTTAAAAATAAATTTCTTCATTATAGAAAGTGGATTAACCATTGAAATAAAACCTACAGTAATTTACAACATATCTGGTGCCCTGGTGTCATGGGTCACCCTCTGAGGGGTTTAACTGTGCAGCCTAACCATGTTAGAGTGCCACGACTACCGCCTGGTTCCCACGAACGTCGCACTCAGTTTGGTTGCTCCCAGCACACTAGGTCTTTAGAGGGGTGTGGACGTGTATACCGCAAAAATACACACATGAATTTAGAACGGGAACAAGGCTTAACAACACAAGCAAGAAGAAAGCAATATAAGGCCAGATAACTGGGGAGCAAATGCTCGTTTTCAATATATTGCAGAAAGGTAATCAGATGTGGGTAGAGCACACCAAGCCGAATGCGACGTGGGGAAACCAGGCGGTAGTCGTGACACTCTAGCACGGCTAGGCCGCACGGTTAACCCCCCTCATAGGTGACCCGTGACACCTGGGGAGTGGGGTGGCAAGTGTACTCCCTCCGTTCAAGCACACTTTTTAGCCTGTTTTTTCAAGGTATTTTTGGCCATTAATAACTTTTGCTACATGATGTAAAATTTTAATTTTTGAAAAGTACATGATACGTATAATCCAAAGATAACTCACATGATAATATTAATACTTATATATTACATAAAATTTATGATCAAATGTGACTTGAGAAAATTGACTGAAAAGTGTATCAATTTTAGGTGAACGGAGGGAGTAACAAATAAGGTCCAAGTGTACAATCAACGTTAATGCCAAAGAGAAAATAGCCAGGTGATTAGATCCGCATAAAAAGAGAATAAACCGAAACCCTAATGCCAAAAATATTAATATAATACTCCCACTAACCAGGGATTAATAAGGTGTTAACTGCAACAACCATGCTACGCGTACAAATTAATGATGCAATTCGATGACCTAATTAACAATTAATATTTAAGTCCATGCATATCCCAGTCTATTAACATTTTCACGCAATTCATAGTGTATTAGTTGTTGGTTTATATACATAGCGGGGACGACGCCGATATGTGTCCTTCATTTTTATTTATCGCAGGTCAAATGTTGTGGTCCTTAATTGATTAGAACTAAGTCTGATTTTCTGGAATTTATCACCTGCAATTCAGTTTACTGGAAAGATAAAATTTTGATAAACACCTTTTTTTCATAAGTATATAGAAAGATGAGTTGAATTATAATTATATAAAGGTAAAATATGTTGGTTACAATATTAAAAATTTATTGTGCAACATGTAGTAGTTATAAGTTCATGACTCGATTAATACAATCCGAAAATGTTATCTTGATTTCTTTTAATTTGTAGTTTAAATCTTAGCATTTTCATAACTTATGGAAAGACCGTCTTTCAAAAGACAAACTCCAATAAATATTTAATTTAATTGGTGAACTTTATCTTTATTTACTCGTATTATTACTAATTTTCAAAATACTTATTTTTTGTCAGTTCAATTCAATTAAGTTGAGTTCAAATTAGTCTAGTTCAATTTAGGTAAGTTCATGTAAGGTCTGAACAACAAGGCTTTATGCATGATGTTGTTCCAGCCCTTGAAAAGAATTGGAATGCATGGGTATTATGCATTTCGTGAATGCACGTCAAGGCTCTTCTACATTCAGAATCGAATGAACATTAAGTCAAAAGCCAAACAAGAGCATACACAACCACAATCAGCCAGCCAGCACAAACAATCAAACCTCAATAACTAGAATATCACAAAGAACAATCACAGATACAGGGTTATGAATAGGACCGGGTTTTCATCATAGTTTAAGGTAACAAAGACAAGCATGTGTTGGGGTTCATCCACCCAATACCCAATTATCACAGAACATATATCAGAAGCTAAAAATGAGCATAGAATAAAAAAAAGAGCAATTACGGAACCAGGATCATGCATAAGAAAGGGGAAATCAAAGTTTAAGGTCACAAAGGCATTCCATGGGGTACATCCATCCCAGGACAAAACATCACAATAATAAACTGAAGATCAAACAAGAACACAATCTAAAAGATAACATACGTGGAAACAAGGTCATGCGGACATGGATATGACAGTTCAGGGTCAAATACAAGTAATCCATAAGGTTATGCCACCCAGGACAAAGCATCACACAACTAGGATTAGAATATAAAACATGAATACTGTCCGAAATATAACAAACACATAACCAGAATTATGCATCGGACAAGGGGTATCACAGTTCAGGGTCATAGACAAGAATTCCCTGGGGTTCAGCCACCCAGGAAAAAACATCACACAACCAGGAACAAAAAATGAAACATGTATACAGTCTGAAATAAAACGAATAGAGAACCAGGATCATGCATAGGATAAGGGGTATCACAGTTCAGGGTCAAATACAAGCAGTTCCTGGGGTTCAGCCACCTAGGACAAAGCATCACACAACCAAGATCAGAAGATGAAACATGAATACAGCCTGAAATAGAACAAACACAGAACCATGATCATGCATAAAACAAGTGGCTATCACAATTTAGGGTCAAAGACAAGCATTCCCTGGGGTACAACCACCCTGGAAAAACCAATACACAACGATAATCATAAAATCTTTCAAGAACATAGATTAAAAAGAAAGAATCACATAATAAGTGCTGAGTTCAGCCACCTAGCAACAACCTAAAAACAACCAGACTAAAAAGTGCAAACTGAAACAATTTACTCCTTTTTTTGTGATTTTCATAAACTAGTCCAAGGTTTTTTTAAAGGGAAGATCTCCATTTTTAAAACAAATTTATCAACTCCATTGTTTCCGGTCTGCATCAACAGAAATCAAACATTAATAAGTGAATGCCCAAAAAAGTGTAAATTAAAGAAAAATAATTAACTCAACTCCATCTGCCTCTTCTCTGTATTTAGCATGCCGGAGTAAACCATGAAGATCTGTAACGAAAATCTTGGTTATCTTACAAGGCTAAGAGGAATAGGGGGTGTCGGCGTATGATCCGCCGATGACCTAGACACCTGTCATTAGGAGCGGACACCGAACATAACACATGGTGAAAGAGCCGTCCAACATAACCCCAGGGCATCGTGGCTCAACCAAAGGGTCAATATTCAACCCCACTAAAGGCCGAAACCAGACAGCGCCGGTGTATCAAAATCGGAGTATTACCAACAGTTCAAGCATGGCACGACAAAGTTAATCAGGGAGAAGGTTCAGGAGACGAGTGGAGCTGGGCGGTAACACCTACGGATGTGACCATAGATGAAATAATAGGGCTGTTGTTCAGTCTGGCGGTGCTATCGAGGGTTTAGAATCACCGACGTCAGCATCGATGAGGGTTTCAATCTCATCCACCGGTGAGAACCCAACAGATGCAGACGAAGAATAAGAATTCTCAACTAAACATCTAGCACACCCACCCCCACAATTAAATTGACAACTAGAAAACCCATAAGAATCCATCATAAAGGATAATAGGCAATGGAGGAGGAAGATAAGAATCCTTAGAAGCATAGAAAGAGAGGAGAAAGATATGAAAATAAGGAGAGTGAGGCAGATGTGAAACCCTAATTAGATTCTTAAAGTGAGAGTAGATGAAACAAGTGGGAGACAGAGCAAATGCTTTGTGGAATCTCGAGGATTTAAAGATGTTGGAAATGCTTAAATGAGAAGATAAGAAGTTGAGAAGATAAGTAGGGAAATGAAGGGTTGATTTCAAATTTTTGGCTGGGATTTTGTTTTACCGGGGGGAAGTAATTAGGGATCTGATTTTGGGTTATGTGTATGAAAGGGGATTATATGGGCTGGTTAGGAGAAGTAAAAAACAAATAAGTTGGCCCAACCCAACATAAAAATAAAATGTGGATAAAATGGAAATAAAGTGAAGAGTGCAAAAATAGCTGAGAAGTACCAAAAGGGAAAGAGTGCAAAATAGTTGGGACAGAGGGAGTGCTATGATGCTTCTCAGGTGACATTAGTGGAAGTAATTCCATTATTCCAAACATCTGATCATTAGTCCAGATGAACACACAAGGGATTAGCTTAACCAAACAGGAGCCATACAGCTTCTGTTTGAACAAACAAGAGGTTTGTGGCAGAACCCGATCATTATCAAATACTCTCTTCTACTTGTTCTCTCTTTCCCTTGCTTTTTTAAAATTTATTTATCATGATGTTTGACTATGTGTGAAACCTTTTCTCATAAGAGCTTTGCATTATTTGCTTGAGGACTAGAAAATTTTAGGTGTGACGAGATTATTGTGTGTTTTATTGTGTATTTTTTTAGATTTTTTTAAAAAAAATGAAATTTAAAAAAAATTAAAGTCAAACATGTGTTGTGAGTCAATAATTTGGCATGAAGAAATTCTAATAACTCTTGATAAAAGTACGGTTGTAAATTTCGTTGTTTAACAAACTTGATAAATCTGATATGCCTTGAAGTTTTTAAATGAGATTTTCTTTGATTTGTGAAATTTGGTTGATATGATTTTGGGTATGACGAAAAAGGACGAGTTTAATTGAATATTTTAGCCTACTAAAGTCAGGTTTGATCTAGAGAAGACCACTCTCTAAACCAATCTTTGTTCTGAGAGATCACATTTTATACTTTGAGTTGTTATGAGTGAAAGTGATGGAAGACACTAGGATGAACCACACAACTTAAATGGTCTACCAATTACATTAACCCCCTTGTGAAACACCTTGAAATTTTGTCCGTGTTCTTTGATATGAGTTACTATATATTTAGCCAAAACCTTGTTTTACCCTTTATCTTGGCCTTATTATGCATGTTCTTGGAATTGAAAATGATGATTTCATCCATTGTGTTATCTTGAGTTGATGACATTACAGAGTATTTGTTCTCTTTCCTAAAAGAAAGGTTTGAGATTGAAGGCTGGAAAAAAAAACACGCTCAGTTTGTCCAAACACACCCATATGACATTCAATTTGGCAAAACAGGCCCTGCAACATTCAATTTGGCCAAATAATATAGCACCTATATTTGATGTGAAATTACTCGGCTATCTCATATTAGCCATGAGATTGAAGATTATTGGTAAATATCTACTGTGCATGGATGATGGTTCAAGAAAAAGCATGCATAATATTTTATTGATATTGTTTGAACTTAGAACCCCTAGGATCTCACCAATCTAAATGGTACTTAGCTCCATTAAAACCCATGAGAAAGATCTTCCGAATTTTCATTTTAACTTCTCTGTGTTATAACACATGAATATCTTTAAAGGATTGTCCTTCATACATTCAAAGTGATTGAGTGAAGTAATGAGAAAAATATTCATTGCTTGTGTGATTTTGACTAAATTGATGATTGAATTTCATAATCTTGATGATTTTTATTTCATTTACATTAAGGATGATAATTATCAAGCGTGTTAACGTGAGCAGTTTCTTTTTGGCAGGGGAAAATATATCGTTATAAGAGCAGAATCCAGAGTTATAAAATGTTGAATTTTTGTCTGTCTCATTGTGTGTTTTGTGTTCTATCTTATTTTTTTCCTTTTCTTCTTATATAGTTAATTGTAGGTAGATATTTACTATGGAATGAGAACTTATGCACATTGCGGATTGTTGATTGATCTTAATTTCTTCACTTCATACTTAGGGGCAAGCATGACTCAAGTGTGAAGATATTTGATGTGTGCGATTAGTGTTGTTTATTTGGGGTATTAAATTTATCTTTTATGAGAATAATGTGCACTTTAGGTGTATTTTATGTGCATATTTGATAATTGGAGAATTTTGGAGATGAAAGCGAGAAAGATGCAAAATTGAAGTATTTTGGAGCTTAACACTACACTCTTTTTCCCACCGAATGTTTTAATGAGTTAGTGTGCTCCAATGGATAATGAATTTTCATTATTCCAGTATTTGAAGAAAAGAAATATAAGAAGAAAATGAAGATTTGAATAAATAATGAAAAAATGTTTGTTTTTTATTTTGATTTTGTTATGTTTAATTTATATAATTATAAGAAAAATGATAGTTACTTTTGTTATTAGTATTTATTTTTTTAGCAGTAATATTATTTGGTTACATATTGTAATAATTGTAGTTTCTTTAGAATTTTATTTGCTTTCAAATTTCTGTAGAATATTTGAAAAGTAAGATTTTGGGACATATAAAATAATCTGGACACGGGGGCGGACAGAGGTTTTATATTTTCATTAGTTTAGCTGCATCTGGTATTTCAGACAACTCGCAAGAATAAATTTTAGATGCATATTTATTCATTTTGGAATAATTGTGTGTAGTTACTTGGTGCTTAGAGATTCAATTTAGTTTGGTTAGTTCATTAGTCTTGTTTGTTGCGTTTTGTTTATTATGTTTAATTATTATATAATATAATTATTTAGTTTATTAAATTTATATATAGGCATGGAATAACACGAGTATTATGTTATTAATTGTGAGGCCTAATTGTGTTATTGATTGTTCTTGGTTTAATTTTATTCTTAATGTGTTTGAGTCCGGCCGACTTGAATATTATTGGGATATTGCTATCTCATTCAACCAATACGTAATCGTTTAAAAGGGTTAGTAAATAGCGAGTTCTTGTGAAAGGTATACCGATAACCAGTTAAAACTATAACAGCATGATGGTGAACAATTAAATGTGTTTTACTACTTGCGAATGCTTGGTTAATTGGCATATCAGGTTCTTTTAAATCTGAACGCTATCGAGGTGTATATCTGGCTTAGCGAATACTTTCCGGGGCATCTTGGTAAGAGAAACAATTGGTTAATTATAATTGGTCAATTATCAACAAGGTGTGAAGAATTGGGAGGGTTCAACAAATATTTGTCGTCATATAACTGATAGATGCATATGAATTGATTTATCTTTGTGCCGATAATCGATGTTTAACTAATGCAATTATTCCGAGCCGATTACTTTCTTCGTATATCATCTAAATTTTTTTATTTGTTAGTTTACATTTTAATTCGCCTTTGATAGTTTGTTAGTTGAATTAAGGCGTGGTGGCTACACCAAAGTGTTCTATATTAGTAGGTATTTTTCATTATAGTTCTAGCTATGTTCCTCGTTGGGTCAACTTTGCTAACTACTGTGATGATCTTATTTTTAGAGTTTGCACATTATTTTGGTGAGTGAAATGACATTCACCATGCAGTCGAAAAATGTAGGATTTGCAAGCGCAACTTTGAGAAACAAATAGGGCTTGCAAGCATCAAACCCTAAGAACATGTATTAGAATCCATCAAGAAAGAAGATAAAACTATAAAATATTTTTTTTGCCAACAGTGAGTATTTAAATAACATAATGAAATCCTAAATGGAAAATATGAAAATTTTGAAGAAAAAATTTAAAATAAAAAGGGTGTTCTGAGGTAAGAAACAATATCAGATTCCCAAAAATGTACATATTTCATGTTAGGTTGTGAGTTGCATTTGTTCTCCAGTTTTACTTTTCAAAAGGGTATCAAAATTGTGATTAAGACCGAACGTCAAATCTATGCTAATATTGCTGAAGCTTTGTGACTATGGTTTTTTTTTCTAGGCTTGTACATTAAGGAGTAATAGAGATACTTCCATAGTCCCATACGGGGGATTTGTTTTTTCATTTCTCGAATATTTTCTCGTGCTGCTGGAAACTTCATTTGTGGTGGTTGTTTTTGTAGAACTTTCATTTTGTAAGTTATTCTTTTCACTGACTTTTTTAACATTTATAGTTACTAAAGAATATTCCGTTGTTGGATTCGATTCGGTCTAAGAAGATGATTATATGTTGCTCGGCCTTCGCCACGTCTAGATAAAATAAATATCTCAAGGAATCCTAATCCTGCATACACCGGATATTATTTGGTTGCGAGTGAATTGTGTGAAAGTGATGAAAAACACTAGGATGAAACAAACAATTTAATTGGCCTACCAATTACATTAACCCCTTATGAAACACTTTGAAACACTTTGAAACTTTGACCAAGTTCTTTGATATGAGTTACTATATATTTGGCCAAAACCTTGTGCTATCCTTTCTCTCGGTCCTATTATGCATGTTCCTGGAGTTGAAGATGGAGAATTCATCCGTTGTGTTATCTTGAGCTGAAGACATTACTAAGTATTTGTTCTGTTTTCCAAACATAAGGGTTTGAGATTGAAGGCTGAAAAAAATGAGACATGCTAAATTAGACCAAACACACTCGTATGACTGAGAGGTTGTCGCCGTACCTCTCAAAGATACAATTTATAAGCCCTTTCGCTTACTCAATACAACTAAGTAGAT
>JAULKJ010290573.1:0-12328 GCA_032355405.1 Rubia balearica | reverse complement strand
GTAAAAGGTTTTAGTTGCAATATTAAAATTTTATTATGCAACATTTAAGAGTGATAGGTTCATGACCCGATTAATACAAGCCAAAAATTTTATTTTAATTTCTTCAAATTTACCATTTAAACCTTAATATTTCCATAACTTATGGAAAGACCGTCTCTGTGTGATGGAGTGAGGCTGGAGATGTCGGGTGGTATTGTTCAATAAGTGGAGGAAAATAGATGAAAAGTTGTGTCGGTTTACTCAATACTGTATTTAATTAATTATTTGCAAAAATTGATAGCCGTAATCAGACACGAAACACGGTTGTTTTGGACAAAAAATTCCAAAGCTCCTCTATTAAAATGATATTTTGTTTTACAGTATTCTAATCAAAATAGAGCTGGTATTATTTTTAAATACGAGAGGATGTACCAAACTTCTTAAACAAATATTACTAACAACTTCAATTTATTAGAGGTTTATCGTTCAGACTGTCAAAGCGACAGTTTTCTGATCATGGAAATGACAAAATTTACTAATATTGTTTTGTTGGCTGTCTATCGAACGATTAGTGTCGGTTTAATTAGACCATCTCCAATTATTAAGGGCATTATGTAAAATTTATTTTTAAATTTTTTTGAGATAGTAGCTTCCTTATCGAAAATGTAATACATGGTAATTTTTATGATAAAGTCTTGGAAACAGTGTTTCTCTATATGCATATGGAAAAATGAGATTGAATTATAATAATTATAAAAAGGTAAAAGATTTAGCTGCGGTATTAAAAGTTTATTATTCAACGTCCAGTGGTTATAAGTGTATGACTAGATTAATGTATCCCAGAAATTTATCTTGAATTCTTTTAATTTACAATTTAAATTTTGGTCTTTTCATAATTTATGGAAAGAACATCTTTCAAGAGACGGACTCAATTTTTATAGATTGTAGTTTTATTTATTTTTTTGGTTGGACTTAAGTTTGTAATCACATATAGGACGAAATACAAAAATAACCTTATATTTACATGAAAGTGCCAAAATGATTCGGTAAAATTCAAAATGAAATTCATTATAGCACGTGGCTTATGTTATCGAAGTAAAATTGATATTTTATGTTATAATATTATATGTGTAATTTTGTTAAATTCATTATAACACACAATTTTAAAATGATAATTTTTAAATTATATATAGTTAAATTGCTAATAATCAAATAATTTAAATCAAGCGTTTAAATTAAAATGTGCACTTTAACCTGAAATTCAACAATTCACAACTCAATTCTACAATTTCAAGTAAACATAAAGGGTTAGTTATCTATAAGGCATGGAACAACTATAGACTTATTTTGTGTATAAAAAAGTTAGACTAAAATATAATATTCTCTCCATATCATCTGAATTTGCACTATTTTCCTTTTAGAATTTCCCAAATAAATTTGCATTCTTCCCATTTTAAAGAAATATCTATGATGAAAAGATTATAATATCCCTAAAATTCTCACCTCATCTTCTCCAATCCCCTTATGAACCAATATTTTCCACCCATTTTCTAAACAAAGATCTGCCAGCTATGAGCTTTTATTTTCTTCCATTTTCTGGAATCTCATTCTATTTCCTCCACCATCTCTCCGCCGACCAGGAACTTTCCTTCAGCTGTAGGTCTCGTCCTCCCCATACCCCTGCCTTTTAAACGCAGATTCCTTCGTTTTATCAACCATTGGCGTTCGAATTTTCTACAATTCCCTACTTTCAGTCGTCACTCCTCTGTTCCCTCCACCGCTGCCTTCCTCTCTGCCGCCCTCCTTGGATTCTCCATCACAACAATCTCTATGTCATCTTCGTCGTTCTCTTCACTATCTCCGCTGCCCTCTTTGGAATCTCCATCACAATTATCTCTCTGCCATCTTCATTGTTCTCTCCACTCTCCTCATCGTAGTACTTGTAGAAAATACGACGAAGAAAATTTGAAACCACCGCACCCAGGCGACACGAATTCGGCGACGGCGGAAAGTCGTACTCGAAGAAAATCGAAGAATTTGGTGAGTTTCTTGAATTCAAAACCGAGAGTGTGAGGATTTGTAGGGAATGAAGGGTGCAGGTGGCGGTAGTGGGTGGAGGGTTTAGGTGGTGGTGAAGGATGCAAGCGGTGGTTGAAGGAGAAGTAGAAGGCAAGTGGGTTTGCAAAGGTTGTGGATGGAGTTGAGAAGGAGGGCAAGTCATTTCACAAAAACAAAAAAATTAGGTTCTATTTATCTTGCTACAAATTTAGTTGGACAGAGGGAGTACATGAGTATACATGAGTTTTTCTTTAAAGGGTTTTAGAAAATAAGGACTAATAATTCTTTTTTTGAATTTTTGAGCTATTTGTTACATTTCTATTGAGAGCAGTAATAGTAGTCTCAGGGATTTTGTCCATGCTCTTCTATGACATTGTAACAACCTCTCCTCTTTCCTAATGAAGTTGTCACGGTGTTTCCCCCGTAAAATATTAGCTCTAAAAAAGGAAGAAGTATAAGGAATTTTTCGTGATCCTTTCTAGATGAAGTTAATGTAGAATCCTAAGAATTTTAGCCAAGCTCTACACTGATGAGTAGGATAATCTGCTCATTGTTGTCCACGATGGTTATTTTTTGTTCCGAAAGTTGAAGATCATGTTGTGCACCTCCTAAACCCTAGTTCTTCATTCCCCGACGCTCTCTGTTTTCTCTCACCATCGCTAATATGGGTCTAATTAATTTATCTCTTATGACGTCTGAATGGAGTGCTGGTAAAAATAGTAGTAATGCACAAAAATAATATATGGTCACTGGTCCTCAAAAATGTTTTTTTTTTAAAAATAGTAGATGAAAACATATTAGTTTCAAAAATGAAATTTAGCAAAAAAAGTATTTTGTTTGGCCATGGGAACTATAGGTGTGATAAATCACTATCTTGGAAATAAAATTCACCCAACCTAAGCGTTAGCTCCCCAAGGTACCACAGGACCTCCCTATCTCGTGCATTCAAACAATGAATGATAGACTTAAAATATTATGCTCAAAATATTATGATGCAGGAGGAAGAGAGGAGAAGGTAGAAAGTTGGTGTATTTAGAACTGCTTACGGTCTAGGATTTTTATTGGTACTCATGGAAAACTAACAAACCTAAAGATCTGGAGAAATGTGGAAGTTAAACAAAAAAATTGGAACACCTATAATCAAAAAATTGGAACAGTAAGTTGCTTTGCAACAACATGTTAAATTTACCAAGTCAAAATGCCATGTAGATTTTACCAAGTAAAATCCAAAGTTTAAATGCATCGAAGTCCAAACAAAAAAAATCCACGTAGATTTTACCGAGTAAAAAACCTAGTTCAAATGCAAGGAGGAAAATAGGGATTTAGTTTAGCGAAAAGTGCTTTTATAACCCTATATACTTGACATAAGTGTCAGTATAACCTTTTGATAACTAAACATGCAGATATAACCCTACCTAGTTGATGTAAGTGCCAATATATCCTTTTCCGACATCTGAAGGCCAGATTTGATGGAAAAGTCAATTTTACCCTTTTATGAATGTGCTAATATAACCCTATAAGTTTTAAGAGTGTGCTGATATAATTTAATAATGTACTGATATAACCATATAAGTTTTAAGAATGTGCTAATATAACCCTATCGGCGCTCCAGCAGTGGTCAGTCTGATGGTGGCCCGGTGGTGGTCCCGCGATGGTGGTCCAGCGGCAGCCGGTGGTGGTCTGGTGGTGGTGTGATGGCGGTCCAATGGTGGCCGGTGGTGGTCCGACAAACTCATATTTTAAAACTAAGGGTATTTTGCACATTTTACATAAAGTCAACGTCGAAAAATGGAAGTCAACGCCGGAAATGGGGTCTGGGGGTTATATTGGACTTACATTAACTAGTTAGGGTTATTTTTGCACTAAAAATTATCTGAGGGTTATATTGACACTTATGTCAAGTAGGTAGGGTTATATTGGCACTTAACCCTTTAGTTTAAGACCAAGTAAAAAATGTTTGATCATTTGAGAAATATCATAATGCTAGACTTTCAAATTAATCATTACCAAAATGATTAATATAGCAGTAGAACCCGATCCGGCTTGCACATCACGTCAATTCTAGACGTGCGGCAGCAGCGACGATGCGCGTGAGGGGTCTCTTCCTTCTTGCTCACTCAAAAAGTAGTAATGAAGCATGTCCCTGTATATAAACTATAATTCTTCCCTCTAAACTTGCTATGTGGGACAAAGATAAAAATGAAACATAAGTTTTTCTTAAAATTGATTTCATGTTGAAAATTGCATTTTGCATTACAAAAAATCCCTTTCTATTGCAAAAAGGGAGAAATGATAATTTAATTGAGCATATGAAAGTCCAATACTTAAGCATCAATATCTTGTGATCGAACATATACGTATTGAATTTGGATAACTGTCTTGTTTTTGGAGTGAACATATTTGAAACTCCTAAACTTGTTGATCATTCCAAGAACACATGTGTTACTTAAATAATACAAGTTTCGTGATAATCAAAAACTACCAGAGGTCATAGTTTCCTTGGGAATATTCATGAGTGATTTATAAAGACAACCCTTAAAAATCTTTCATAAAGGAAAGCCAATCAATTACACTCAAGTAGGTTTTTTCATCAAGTCTCATTAGACCACCCAATCTGGGCAAAAAAATATTAAGAACGATCCACCGTTCATCGTCACCTAATAATTTGGTGAATCTCACATGTCTGTCTCGAAATAAGACTATCTTGGATTCATTAAGAGATTTAAGCTCAACCTCACAACATATGCATGTCATAGGAATGGGTAAGTTTGTACGTTCATGTGTATATTCATGGCTTTGTTTGACTTCAACTCATTTGTGACAAACAACAAGAGTATCACCGTGAATTCCTCAACTATCAGGGTTTCAACCCCATTCCCCTTGATGAGCCTTGGACTCTCTTTCTACTTAGTCCCTTAGTAAATGGATCAGATAAGTTTCGTTCTGATCTTACGAATTGTGAAATCGATACTCCAGTCTCGGTTATATTTCTCACGCATTCATGCCAAATAAAAAATATGCCTTTTTCTTACCATTGCAAGGTTCACTTTGGGCAACGTACACCTAAGGCTACCTGAGAATTACATAAGAGCGAAATAGGTGGAGTGGGGTTCCCCCATAATGGAATATCAGTCAGTAATGACCTAAGCCCCTCAACTTCTTGCCCAACCAAGTCTAGAATTATAAACTCGGATTCCATAGTAGATTGAGCTACACAAGACTGTTTATAATACTTCCACGAAATAGCAGCTCCTCTTAAGGTTAAAACATCACAGTTAGTGGAACTTACTTCACTACTATCTGTTACCCAGTTTGCATAACAATACCCTTCTAAAATGGATGGATATCTTACAAGATACAGTTCTAAGTCCATTGTACCTCTTGGGTATTTTAGTAAGCATATAAGGGCAACCTAATATTCCCACCAGATTGTGAGTGTACCTGCTAAGTCTACTTATAGCATAGGCAATATCATGTTGAGTGTAGTTCATTAGAAACTTTAAACTACCAATAATTTTAGCATACTCCCCTTGAGACACACTTATTTTTTTTATTTTTCTTTAAGTGAATAGTAGAATCATAATGAGTTCTTACAAGCACTACATCAAAAAAATTAAAAGAATTTAGCACATTTTCAACATAGTGAGATTGGAATAGAATGAAACCATTATCTTTCTTAGTAACTTTTACCCCTAAGATTACATCAACCTCCCCTAATCCTTCATTTCAAATTATTGGACAAGAATATTTTAGTTTCATAAATAACATCAACATGCATTCCAAATAACAACATGTCATCTACATAGAGACAAATAATCACACATTCAGAATCAAATATTTTTGAATAAACACAAGCATCATATCCATTCACAATAAAACAAAAACTAAGAGCCATTTAATGAAATTTTCCAAACAATTTTTTTGGTGCATGAATTCTTAAGTTTACACACCTTATGTTTTTTGGCCTGCTACAGTGTACCCAGAGGGTTATATCATATACTCCCTATGCCCCAACATAGGCTCCAATCGTACTAGTATTCATTTAGTTAAATTGACTAATTTAAACTATAAATTCTATTGATAAATAAGTAAGGATATTATCATGTCACTGGCATGGTGTTAGATTCGTCTTAGTGTATATTTTTAGAATATTAATTTTTTATAATTTTTAATTATATATAATTAAATATATTAATGGCCAAAAAAATTTTGAGTCAACTGTCAAAAGTCAAAGTGTGCAGTTTATGATGAGACAGTAAGCGTATATTTCTTTTCTAGATCACCATTCAAGAAAAATTATTTTAACATCCATTTGATGTACTAGCATTTTATTAATAGAGCGAAAGCAAAAAAAAGCACAAATTATGGCTATTTTGTGATAGGTGAGTAAGTGTAAAAGAAGTCTACACCATACTTTTGGGTAAAGGTTTTAATTACAAGTCTTGCCTTAAATCATTCCAGTGAACCATCAGTTCTTAGTTTTCTTTTAAATATCCATTTACAAACCCACGATTTGAATTCTTTAGAGAAGTGTACCAAATTCCATGTATGATCAATCATTATGGACTCATGTTCACTGTTAATTGATTCTTTCCAAAAGCTAGCATATATAGATTTTCTAGTCTCTTCATAAGTTTTAGAATCTTCTTCAAATAGGTGAAGAAATATTAATGAATCATTTAATTCATCCACATCTTCGAATTCAATAAAAAAATCAAGCCCAAAATTAGTTTCTTTTCTACGTCTCTTACTTCTTCTAAATTCATTAATACCATTTCCGATTACATGCATAGAATAAGAATTATTAGAATCAGGGAGATCTTTAGGAGGGATATTATTCATATTCATTAAAGGAAATATGCATTCAATTTTTTTAGCATCCCAATGTTCACACATTGATTTAACATGTAATCGCATAAATCTATAAGCAAAATTATTTTCACCATATCGCACAAATATTGCATCCATAGTTTTAGGACCAATTGTATAATGTTTGAAAGTAGGCAATGCTACTTTCGCCAATTACCTCCATACTTTTAAGTATTTAGATTAGGGGTTTACCCTTTTTCATAGTGCGTGATGTGTTTTATCTAATATTTTTGAGATAGTTCATTTAGAATATGATTTGCTGATAGGGCAACCTCCCCCACATTTCATTAGGTAATCTAAATCTAATTGTATAGCATTCATTATATCTTTTAAAGCTTTATATTTCCTCTTGGCTGTACCATTTTGTTGGGGAGTGTAGGGTGTCGTGAATTCATGGATTATACCATTATTCTCACAAAAATCTTTTAAGAAGTTTGTACAGTATTCTCCTCCCCATATGACCTAAGTCATTTTATTTTTGCGACCTAGTTGTTTTCTACCCCAACTTTGTAGATTAGAAACTTTTGTTTTGCTTCATCATTAGTCCTTAAAAGGTAAATTCCAGTGTACCTTGAATAATCATCTACAAAGGTTATGTAGTACTGCTCTCCACCTTTGCTTTCAAACTTTCTAAAATCCACTAAGTCTGTATGAACTAATTCCAATAGTTTAGTTACTCGTTGAGTTACTTGTTTAAATGGTTTCTTAGCTATTTTAGCTTATACACAAGTTTGACATCTTCCAATTAAATTTTAGGCAAGTTAGGTAGTAAGCTATTATTTTCATTCGTTTAAGTGAATAGGTACTAACATGTGATAAATGTGCATGCCAAGTATTTAAAGATTCAACAACATAAGCGGAAGTAGAAGTTTTATTGATAGTAGTGGTGTTCACAACAAATAGCTCCCCAAACATGTATCCATTTCTTAGAAATTGGTCATTTTGAGAGATAACTAGTTTGTCAACTTTAAACACTAGTTTGAGACCGACTTTGTTAAGCAGACCAACAGAGATGAAATTCCTATGTAATGAAGGAACATAGAGAACTTTTAAAGGGATAAATTCTTTCCTGAAGTCATTTTAAGAATAACCTTTTCTTTACCGAGAACAGAAGCACTGCTTCAATTTCCCATATATACTTATTCACCATCATCGACCTCCTCAAAAGTTGCAAACATATCCTTTTTGTGGCTTGGAAGGATAAGTTTACCAATGATGGTGGCTAGAGGTAGCGGCCAGCTAATGGTGCTCGAGCAACCAATCCCTGTCTGAGGAGCCTGAAATAACGCACTTGATCGACAAAACCCTGCGTCGGGTGCTCAAGATAATCAGGTTCTGGCGCGAACTCACAATCTGCATTGCTCGAGGGTACCCAGGTGCTAGGTCGTGGGTGATAGAGCCTCGTGCCAAACGATCAAGAGAGTCAGTCACAGGCACAAGTGCCAGATCCACATCACTCGAGTGCACCTGAGTGATAGCTCACAAGTGATAGCCCTAAGCCTAACACTTGAGAGAATAAGATACTGACGCGAGCGCCTTGTCCGCATTTCTCGAGCACACCTAACTGCTGGCTCACGACCGATAGCGCCCAGCGCCTATCACTCTAGAGAATTAAGCGCCAATGCAAGCGATCAATCCACGTTGCTTGAGCGCACTCGAGGGCTAGCTCACGAGCGATAGAGCCTCGCACCGGGCGCTCGAAAGAACTGGCCTCCGACTCGAGTTCCTGGTCTGCTTTAATTGAGCGCACCCGAGTGCAAGCTCATGATCGATGGAGCCCCATACCGGACACTCAAGAGAGTCAAGTAATTATATAACCACCCGATCTGCGTCGCTTGAGCACATCTGAGAGCTGACTCACGAGCAAAAAATTCTTGTATTGGGCGTTCGAGGGAAATGTGCACCGTTACTCATGCAGACCAAGCACCGATGAGATGAGAATGAGAGGTCTAACTACGGGAAGCAACTAGGCAGCGAGGTGGAGACAATAAGACGAATGGGTTTGGGCATGTGATTTCATAGTGGATTTGGGTGATTGATTTTGTGACGTTGGATCTAAGTTGTGGTGGATCTTAGCCATGAATTTTACGGGGGTGGATTTGGACGACAATGGATCCTGGTTGTAGGTTTCGCGAGGGTAGCTAGGGAGGGTATTGTCGCGGTGGTTAGGGAGGGTTCTCCTGGGATAAATAAGGTAGTTTCAGCAGGGGTGAGGATGACGAGGTTAGGTGTTAGCAGGTAGAAGTGGTTTTCAGCAGTGGTCCATTGGGTAGGGGGTGGTGGCATAGGGGGAGGGTGGTGACAGGGAAGAAAGGGTAGTTTTGCAAAATTTTGAAATTGAAATTAAGCATTATACGTACTACGGCGTAAAATACAGGATGTGATTTAAAAGCTCTCTTTTGAATTGAAGATAAATAGAATGAGCTAAACAAAATGCTAAACTTTTGGATATGCAGCCTTTGCTAAGATTATTAAACAACCATCCTACTTATTTAATACTGTATTTTAAATTTAAAAATATTATATTGTAAGTTGAACAACGTATTTGAATGTAAAAATACAAGAGGTATTATATTAAAAAGTGCAAAATTTAAAATTGAAAATACTTTTTTTTAAATACAATTCTTAACTTAAGGTATTGCGTTTAAGATAAAATTATGGTGATTGTTCCATAATTTTAAAAACAACAAATGACCATCGTGGTCCTTTAACTATAACAATCTTTCACCACCACCCTCTACCCCCACTACCCTCTACCCTCGCTCCCACCACCATTTTGCTGCCCCTAAATTTCCCATTTCACCCCTCAAGAACTCCCAAATTCCCCTCACTGCCCCTATGCAAACCTCCACACCAAGCCCCACCATCACCGCCTGCAACGATATCGACATGGTGAGGACATGCGGATGTTTTAAAATTAGATTCTTCAACGTGTGAATTGTGCCTTGAGCGGTGGATTTAATTCCAGAGAGCCTCACCCTATGGTGCCTCCACCGCGAGATCAGTATGACGCTTGAAATCAACAGCAACTGTGTGCCACCGTTCGAGAGGCGTCGACCACTCCCCGCTGTGACCACATTGATAAGGACTCATTGTAGGTGACATGCGTGAGCACCAATAGGATTAGGGTTTTCAGGGCGGCAGAATTTGAGGTGAGGGAAAATGAAGCCGAGTTGATCCTTTGTGGGTCCTTGGAGAGGGTGGATGAAGCCTCATGGATAAATGGGAGCACACTCAAGAATGATGCGAAGACTAGGTGGAGTATGAATTGTTACACGGCTTCGGTGGCTCTTTGTTTTTCTAGCCTAAGTTTGGGATTTTTTCGCCGGTTGTCGAGATTTCATCTCGGAGAACAAGGAGATTGGAAATGATGAGAACATTGTCGAGCTCTAACACGGGTGATGGTCGTTGTCGTGTGGGTCCGGGAAGGTAAGGAGGCAAAGGGCGACGTCGCGTGAGCGGGGGAAGAGGAAGGCATAGAGGAGAGAAGGCAAGGCTGGGTTATAATTAAATTAAAATATGGGAGGGGCTGGGTTGTAATTAAAATAAAAGAGGGGCTTGGTTGTAATTGTAAAAAGAAGCAGGGGGTTGGGTTTGTAAATAAAAAATGAAAAGTCATTTTTACTCTCAATTAATGGAAGAAACTTCAGAGTTAACATCTCACCTGACAGAATAACTACGACTGAACAGTTTTATAAGTTGAGCAACCATAAGTGTTAAAAACAAGGATTAAAGGTGAACGATTGTAAGAGTTAAAGAATTACGTAAGTCATTTAAAACAAGTTTGCTCTTTTAAAAACATGTCAGTCCTTCAATATACACCTCAGCACAGTATTGGCATTTCTGTGAGGTAACCACTTCTTTTGTTTCAAATGCCGCTGAAAAATGAAACCCTGGGCATTTGGTGCATATCTACATATAAATTAATGGCAAACACTAAAGATAAATTGCCTTGTATGTTTGTATAAAACTCAAAGTTGATGCTACTTTAATACACCAATACACAATACAAAATATTAGTTTGGACACAAATTACACTACAAGCTTATATGGCTTATCTACCATTATTAGCCATCAACTGTGAAAAAACTCCACTAGTTGATATATTTGAAATTCCTTCACTTTCCCTATCCATCCAAGGGTTACCACTTGGAGTAACTTGAAGATTACCAACACCACCTTCACCACCTGATATCTGCTCTGCCATGGCAAATCCGCCCGAGTCCGAGGATCCACTTACTTGAAGATGCAATGCATGTTCCAAGTTCCACAACACATCACCCATAGCAGGCCTATCAATACCATAATCTGCCAAGCATTTCTCCGCGGTCTCGACAAACTTCTTCAAAGAACTTGGCCTGACCTGACCTCTGAGTTTTGGATCCATGATCTGCTCAATCATCCCTCTCCTACGGCATTCCATCGCCCATTCGCCTAAATTCTCTTGTTCGCGCTCTAAGGAAGGATCTAGTGCTGGCCTGGCGCAGAGAATCTCGAACATGACAACTCCAAATGAATACACGTCTGACTTGTCCGTGAGCTGCCTTCTCCTGAAGTACTCGGGATCAAGGTAGCCGAAGCTCCCTTTCACGCCCGTGCTCACATGACTCTCATCCAGACACGGCCCGGATCTAGAGAGGCCAAAATCCGCTACTTTTGCAAGATAGTTTTCATCAAGAAGAATGTTGGTTGACTTGATGTCGCGGTGAATGATGCCTTGAGCCGAGCCAGTGTGAAGATAGTGAATCCCCCTTGCTGCACCAATGCAGATTTCAAGCCTTTGCTTCCAAGACAAGGGGGTGGATGTAGGTCCATACAAGTGGCTTTTCAGTGTCCCTTTCTCCATGTACTCGTACACGAGAATCATCTCAGACTGCTCTTCACAATAGCCAACAAGCGAAACAAGATGCAAGTGCCGGATTCTAGACAGAATTGTAATCTCAGTGTGGAACTCAGGAAGGCCTTGGCGTGAGCCGGGCACACCACGTTTCACTGCCACTTTTGTTTTGTCTCTAAGAACTGCTCTATACACCATGCCAAATCCACCAGAACCAATCACCAGGCTGCCGTCAAAGTTATTGGTTGCCAGGACTATATCAGGATGGGGTATCTTAAGGCCCTGATATGCATTTGAACCAGGGGAAGTAAGGGAACCTGATAAAGTATTATTATTATTATTACCAAGGGAACTGCGTCTGTAATTAGCTAAAGGAGTCCAGCCAGTACTGCTGCTTCCTACACGTCTCGACATCCCTTTCTGCTTCCTAACTCGGCGGAAAACAAGAACGAATCCAGCCAGTAACATTAAACACAGAACGACAAACCCACCAATGGAAGGGCCAACAATTATCCAAATGTTTCTCTTGTAATGATGATGATGTGCATTTTCTTCCAAAGAGACATAGTTCTTGATACTCATAAT
>JAULKJ010290564.1:0-12328 GCA_032355405.1 Rubia balearica | reverse complement strand
TTGTGAGGAGGAATTGGGTTTGTTTGTGGTGTGGGAAAGTGTTCAGGAATGGCAGGGTAAGTATTTGTATGTTAGATATGAGGGATTTCATGAATGGTAGGGTAAGGATCTGTATGTTGGTGGTGCAGGACTAAGAGATACTCTTTAATCACTACAAGAAAAATGACTTATTACATTGACCCTTTTACCTTGGTTTTTTTCTTAAAATCAAATAATATAGGTAAAAATTTAACTTCAGTTTTTTTGAAGTAAAAGGTTTTTTTTACCTCGGTTAAAAAAACCGAGGTAAAAAGTCTGTCATGACCGATGTCGCATGCATGTTTAGCTTACCGACGTTGATTGTTTTTGTGACCGACGCCGTACGCCCCTCTCGCAGACACGAATGATCAATGTTGCACACATGTTTGGCTTACCGACATTGCTTATTATTGTAACCGATATCGCACGTCCTTCTCACAATGTGACCGACGTTGCACATCTCTCTCGTAAACATGAAATGACCGACGTTGCATGCATGTCTGGCTTACCGATATCACCTATTATTGTGATAGACATCGCACACCACTCTCGCAGACATGAATGATCGATGTCGCACGCATTTCTGGCAAACTGACTTCAGTTGTTTTTGTGATCGACGTCGCACGTCATTGTTGTAACATTCCAGATCCCAAACCAACTTGCTCAACGCAAGTATCAGGTCAGACATAAAGGCGTTACCATAGCCCATCTGTTCGAATTATTTAAATGCAGTAACGAGCAAATGGAGTTATGCAAAACAAATTTAGAAAATCCAAAACCTAACTTACTATTACAGTGAAAGCCTTAATACAAGTATTAAACGGGAGTTTAAATTAAGTACAGACAAAGTTTAAAGGATCCCATAAGGACCAGTTTTTCATTAATATTTTACATAACGATAATGCATAATAAACCAAAAGATTCTAAGGTTCGCTCGGGATCCTTCCCCAAAAGAAGTAAAGGCAACAGTGCACTTCACTCTAACTGCTCAGCTACCCTTGTTAGGGTTGTTTAAACTAGGGTAAGCTCCTTGTTTAGTGAGGTTCCATCGCCAATTTTTACCGAGTAAATGTAGTGATCACATAACGCAAATAGCCACATAAATCCTAGCACATAGTAAGAGGATACATGTGGGTTGTTCCAAAATGCAGTCAAGTTCCTATATGGTTACTGTGACTGGCATCAGGGAATAAACCCTTCAGTAGTGCTTGAAGGCTATCACAAATCCAGAATTCATATTCGTCAACCAAGCTCAATATATTTATTTACGATTTCGTATCAGTACCAGTTGGTTATGCTAGCATACCAGAAACACCATGAGTTGGAAATCTAGTCGTACGGTCCAGTCAATACCATTCCCCACCGAACTAGACCAAACTCCAATCATGTCGGGGACCCCGATAAACACAGACAAGCAATCAAGTAGCAAGCAGTCAAATTTGACACGGCAAGATAAAGTACAAGCCGATTATCCACATAAAATATTTGGGTCATTAATCCATTTAGTTTCACAATAATTAAGCATGGTGTGATAAACTACACACCGTGCTTAATTAGTATGGAATCAGATAATAGGCATGAATAGAATTTAATATTATTTCATATAACAAGTAAAATTATAAACAAACACGTGTAAATTTTAACTGGCATAAAATAACATATAATAAGAATTTTAATTCAATTCATCCCACTTCTCCTTCTTCAATACCATCATCTTCACCATTGATGAGCTTCTTTTCTTGACTCAAAACTTCAAATTGACCCCCCCTGTTGCATGTTTAATATAATTCAGTTCAGTTTCATCCATCACATCCTGCTCCATAACATCCTATTCATACCAAATTACTCCATTATCTTAATTTTGATACCGTTCCATCCCCGTATCGTTGTTTTCCGTGTTCAAATGTTGATTATCTGAATGCCGAATAATTTTCTGATCAATTCCATCTTGCAATCTTCTTGATAAGGCATCAACCACCCTATTTTCAGTCCCATTTTTGTATTTTATTTCAAAATCCATCCCAACAATTTAGTTATCCATTTGTGCTGCAATGCGCTTTTATTCTTTTGATCAAATAAGTATTATAAACTCTGATGACCTGTTCTTATTACTAACCTGCTACCCATCAAATAATGTCTCCAATGATCCACTGCCATCACAAATGCTAGGAGTTCTTTCTCATATGTAGAGAGACTTCTATTTCGAGGGAAAAATGTTTTTTTGTCAAATAAGCTATTAGTTTCCCATCTTGTAAAAGCATTGCACCCATACCATACCATACCCGCACACATTTGTTTCAATAACAAACTGTTTATCAAACTCTACCATTTTAAATATAAGGCCAGAAGTTACAGCCTTCTTCAGTATTTCAAAAGCTGGTGTTGTCTGGTCACTCCTCTTAAAACCATTTTTTTCAAGAGGTCGTGTAAGGTTCTGCAAATAATACCATATTGTACTATAAACCTCCTGTAATATCCCGTTAGACCCAAAAAAAACCCTTGATTCTTTTATTGTTGCCAAAACTAGCCAATCTAAAATCACAACAATTTTACTTCTATCCATTTCAACCTCATCCGCCGATATAATGTGTCCTAAATATTCAACTTTGAACTCCGCAAACACACATTTACTCAATTTTGCATACATAGATGGTTTCTCATTTCCTGAAGCACAGCCTGTAAATGCATCAAATGATTCTAAACATAATAGTGTATATCAAAATTTCATTGAAAAACACAAACTATTTTTTTTCTAAGAAATTTCAGAAAAACTTGATTCATAAGCGATTGAAAATTTGCGGGAGCATTCTTTAAACCAAAAAACATCACTAAAAATTCAAAATTCCCGTGATAAGTTTGGAAGGTTGTTTTATGAACATCAGAAGACCTAACTCTAATATGGTAGTATCCAAATCTAAGATCCAACTTAGTGAAAAATTTGGCTCCAAACAATTCATCCAAAAAGCTCGTCTATAACTGGTATTGGAAATTTGTCCTTCACTGTGATGTCATTAAGTCTTCTGTAGTCGATGCAGAGCCTCCAACTCTAGTCTTTCTCCCTTACTAGAAGTACAGGTAAAGCAAAAGGGTTGGAGCTTCTTTGAATTATACCTTTCTTGAGCATCTCCTCTATTTGTGTTTCAATCTCATTCTTGTGAGAGTGAGTGTATCTGTAGGTTTTAGTCTGAAAGGGTTTGCATCCGACTTAAGAAGAATGCTATGATCAACCTCTCTTACAGGTGGTAAAGAAGAGGGAATAGAAAAAAATATCAAAGAATTCAGAAAGAACCTTTTTTCAGAGCTTCCGGAACATGTAGTTTGGTCAATTTTTTTTTAAAAAATAAAATTCTGGACCACTTTTCCTTGGTCCAGCTTCCTACAGCTCATCTTCACCCTACTGTCCTGAGTTATATCCACCATCATTAACTTTCTCTTCTTATAATCATACCACTTCTGATTGTAACCCCTCAGGCATTGCACATTGACTTCATCATAATTTTCCTTAATAAACCAATGCATCCCTTCATTGCTAATCTGGATGTTCTGAGTATTGAAATCAAAAGCTATAGGGCTGAAATGAGTCATCCAATCCACCCCCAACACCATCTCAGCACATCCCAAACCCAACACCTTAGAATAAAAAATAAACTGATGTCGTTGAACTGATCAAGAAACCTGCAGGCAAAGAGTTGAGCCTCTCATCTTGCTTCCACAAGCAAAAGTGGCCATAAATGGCCTCACAAATACCTCCTTAAGGTTCAGTTTATTAATCCGACTTAGGTCAACAAAAATATTGGTGCTACTAGTGTCTAGGAGCATTATTAGTGAAAATCCTTTGATCATTACTATTAGGCCTGAACTGATCCCTGGTCATATTAAGTTTGATCTCTTGTGGATTCCCTTGTTTATCAACTCATCTATATCATTTTCAATCACTATGATATCCTCTTAATCATCTGGCTGAGCACAAATTTGGTGAATCTGTCTGTACCTTTAAATATGTCCAGGCCTATATTTTTCCCCACATTTATAACAAAGATGATTCTCTCTTTGGTACTGCTGCTCCTGCGGTGTAATTCTCTTAAACCCCTCAGATTTTGGTCTCCTATTCACCCCATTTCCACCCTTAAGAACCTAGTTGTTCCCTAGATGCTTATATCCCCTGGATAATTCATTTACACCATGTGTTTCATTGCTTCTTTTACCAAACAACTCCAAATTTAGCTCCTGAAGTAAATTTATTTCTATTGTTTGTTGCAGGCTAGTAGATTTAAGCATTTTGACCATAGGTTTAAGATCTTCCTTTTACAAGGCTAGAAATAAAATAGCTCTCAGATAGCCTTGAATCTTTGCATAAAACCAAAGTTTTCAACTCCTCAAATGATTCCTGATAAAGCCTGACAATAGATTTCTGATACAGATCATTAAATATCTCGATTTCATCCCTTCCTCCAACTTCACTAAACCTTTTTACCAAAGCTTCACTAAAATCTTACCAATTCATGTTACCCCCAACATATATTTCATCCTGATATCATATCTCAGCCTTTCCTTCCAGATAAATTTCCACCGTTTTAACCCTATTTGACTCAGGAACATTACAGTAGTTTAGGAATTTTTGACATTTGCTCAACCATTCCTTAGGGTTACTAACACATAAAGAAGTTAAAGCTATTTTGTCTGATTATTGTTAGTATTAAGTACAACATCCTTCCAAATAGGCTGATTCACATTCTCATTAAACAAGACCTTAGGATTCATCATAATAGGAGAGTTGCTTTTGAAAAAGAGTTGTTCAGATTTGACCTCGTTTAGCTCTGGCTCCTTGTTCTTTGCACCTCCAATTGTGAACCAATAGCTTGTGCCGTGTGCATGAATTAGAATTTCTAGCCACCTCATTTCCTTTAATTTTCTGAACTGCTCCCAAAGCTTGTTTCATCTCCACAATCTCATCAAGCCTAGCATCCATGCGTTCCTGTTGCTTGTTGATCTCGATTCAAAAATCCCCTTGTAGCTCCTACTGAAGAAATCACAAAGAAGAATCGATCATCATATTAACCCTTGCGTTGTGACATCCATTCGCTCCTTGAATTCACGACTCTCGTTCTTCCGTTCTTGAGTGTTTTCGTTCAACTTGTTCTCCAATTCTTTCAAGTGTGTCTCATAGTTCGCTGCCTTGTTGCTTCCATCATTGATAAGGATTCGCCGCTCTGATGCCAAATTGTAACGATACGGTAGGATCGAAATGCAGTTAATCCAAAAGAACACATGCATATTTGAATTAACAAAGAAGACATGAATTAGATGAGAAAGCATAATATTGAGGCGAGAAGAAAAGATTCAGTTACATTGATCACAAAAATGATAACCAACTTCTTTAGCTAATCCACCTTATATCCTCCATCTCCATATCCTTTTAGCTCAACGGAAACAGTAGACTTCTGGTTGTTGAAGAATAACCCATTTTTAACTACTTAACCAAATAGCCCTTGATATTTAATCAAATTTTACTTCAGTTCTCCGTTCATAACACAATCACGTTTGATATTGCAAGATGGTTTTTTTGTAATTAACGAAAATTAACTTTTTAATTGTATATTAAAAGTGTGCTTCATCTTTTCAGTTCTTTTTCTTCTCTCTCTACAATAGGTCTCTTTTTATCCGACAATTTTACTCTTCTCTTTGGAGATTTCTCAGCCTCTTCTCTGTTTCTCCATCGCCTCTTCTCCGTTTCTCCGGGGATTTCATGTTTCTTCATCTCTTCTCCGCGTTTCTTCTCATCTTCTCCATGATTCTCCAGCCGCTCATTTCTTCGATTCTTCTCCGGCGTCGCTGTTTTGTTTCTTCATCTGTCGTTCATCGTTCGCAGGATAAGGTATGTCGTATATCTAAGGTTTATTTTCGACAGTATTATTACACAGTTTTTGTTTGATTTTTCAGATTTGGTATGTTCTTTGTTTTGTTGAGGATTGGATAAACATCGTCTAGAGTGTTTTGAGTTTCTATGTGCGTTTTTTTGTGTGTATGATTTTGAATTATCATCTCGTTGTTACAACAAACTTGTGATTGTTCATCTTGAATTACGAGCTACGTTTGTTTACTTACATGTTGCAGTTGTTATTATCCAATGTGTACCTGTTAGTTGTACTATGAATGGCATTTTTTCTTTTCTTTTTTTGGTTATCGTTCGTTTTGAATTCCAAGCTACATCTGCTTACTTATATGTTGCATTTGTTAGTATTTCGTGTGTACTTGTTAGTTGTGTTGTGTATGACTATTTTTTTTAAAAAAAATTGTTGGTTGTTCATTTAGAATTAGGAACTGCATTTGTTTATTTATATATTGAATCTGTTAGAATCCATTATGTACTTGTTAATTTTATTGTGTTTGACTTTTATTTTCATTGTTGGTTATTGTTCATTTTGAGTTAGAAATTGTACATGTTTGCTTATATGCTGCAACTGTTAATATCCAATGTGTGTGACTTTTTGCAGGATTTGGATTTAAAGTTTTTAGTTTTAACTTTTAAGGAATTGGACAACATTGAACATTGGACTTCTGACACTGAACTTGAAGATTCAAAAATGATCCCCTTTTGAAAGTTAATAATTAATTCATTGTATTAGAGATTGTTAGTTAATCTAGATATGAATATTGTTATAATTGTAAGTTCCCTAATCGAAAATTTCTGTCACGAGCACTATATCTTCCATTTTGTTAAAATGTTGAGAGCCCCTCTCATGTTTGAATTTGACAAAATTTGCATATTTTTAATACAAAGTATGCAATACTTTACATGAGTTGCTTCACACCAGCAATATTTTCTGTAAGCTCTCTTTAATTTAAATCAGGGAAATCTGCTCATGATTTTGAAAACAAACAAAAGTTTCAATGTAATCAGTATATATTGTAAGGTATTAAATACAGTACATATGAAAATTTAAAAAACTACAAAATTATGTGACAACATATTGGGTATATTATAAGATGGTACTAGTTGTAGGCTAACACATGCATGTTTTAACAAAACATAAACAATTCATAAGGTAACTTATGCACTACCTCATGACAAAGTTTTGCTATTCATAAAAATAATTGATAACTCTAAATCATATGCGTGTTTTTATTTAATGCAAAGACTTGGGTGAGACCGTCTCACTCAAGCTTATTGTGAGACCAAGGTTCTTTACGAAATTTTAATAGTTATAGGGACTTAGATGCAATAGTATATAATGTATATATTTTTAGTTTTTCTTCAATTTTTTTTCATTCGTTTCGTCTTCACAATCCCAAATTCTCTCAAACCGCCAAAAAGCTCTCAAACCACATCCATTTTTTGGATCCAAAATCAGTATTTAATCGCGAATCAGTTGGCTATATAGCATCGCATTTGATAATCCGGCGTCATCAAGGTATTAGTTGCTTCACTCGTTCGATTTTGTGGTCGATTTTTGGGGTTTTATGTTCTTAGTGAGTTTCCAGCGATTTTCTCTGTATTTTCGGCCATGGATCTTAAATGTTGGTTTTTTTATTGTGCGTTTGTGACTTTTGTTTTGTTAATTTGTAGATTTGTTGTTATTATGACAAAATTGAAGGCATTGATGGAAGTTAGTTCGGGTAAAGATGAAACGATTGGAGAGGAAGCTATTGTTTCTTCTCCGACTGTTGGTACAAATATTTTGCAAGGTATTTTCCTGATATTTTTTTTGCTCGTTTATGCTTTTATTTAAGGTTTTAGTGTTGTTGATCCATTTTATTGATGACTTTGTTGGTGTATTCTGTGTTTCTTACTGATTTGTGGTGGAATCATGATTCTGCTCACTGTGTAAGATACTTTGGTACTTACAAGTTAATCTGTAGGGGTGAACTTTACTTCTTGTTTTAGCCCACTGCATAGAGCTCTGTTTACTTAGTCATTAGAATATTATTTCTTTCATCTGCCGGTGATTGAGGTGGTTTAGATTTCATGAAAGAGGAAAATGCTGCGTGTAAGGCTGCCTTTTGTTTTTGCATTTTCTCACCCGAAATAGGTTCCTAGCAACTTCAGTAGGAGTCGAGTCGAAGACACTGCTAGCATCCAGAGTTGGAAATCTCATTATTTTGGGGAGTTTCTATCACGAAGGTATCTCTTTTTGGGTATATTGTATTATTATTTGAATTTTACAGTACTACAAATCATTGTATGCTGTGGAAAGACTCCTGTTCAGTCCTGTCCGATAAATGTTATGTTGTTTTTGCAATTAACCTTTCTTAAGCGAAAAATTGGTTTGTTCCGATTGCCTATTGCATGTGTCTCTCGGTGTGGTGAGTTTGAAAATTACATTTTGTTGTCTCTGTGCTTAATTAGTGGAATTGAGGATCCATTCTGATGTTTAAGAGCATGTATTGAAACTTGCCTTTGTCATGTGTAATTATTCAGGGATATAAACCTCACAAGCAATAATCGTGCTAGTTTTTAATTTCAGCCACTTTTTGGATAAGAATATTTTATATGCATAGTACCTTTTCAAACAGAAAACAGACATTTATGCCTTTATATGTCAATTTTATTACTTGAGAGCTTTTCAAAAAGAATCCTTTAGCTAGGTGCTGCCATGTTACGAGTTGCACTGTCCTCCATTGCCAAAGCACTCTCCAGACCCGGGGGACCTAGGAACCTGGACTAGAATGGAGAGTCCATATGCTTAGTTTCGACAATGGTTTAGTTCGTGTATTGACCAACTTTGTTTATGTGTATAGTTGTGGCAGAAGTATCGTGTATTGGCTAGAATCGTTTAGTTGGTGTATTTGGCCGACTTTCTTTGTGTATAGTTGCTTATTCTTTATGCGTAGTTGCTTAGGAAAAGCTGTGGCATGAGAGGTGCATATTTGGATGATGGAATCATGTAAAGTTGTTTAGTTCGTGTATTGGATTACTTTCTTTATGTGTATGGTTGATAAGTTTGCGTATATATAGCATGTAGCATGAGTATTATCAAAGAGCCAGTTGTTGGCTGACTTTCTTAATGTGTATGGTTGATTAGTTTGCCTATAGCATGTGGCAAGCCTTATTGCCAGAGTTATTTCGTTCGTGTATTGGCTCACTTTTTTTCTTTATGTGTATGGTTGATTAGTTTGAGTATTCTCCCATTTCAGATTTGGTTAGATTTGACAGAATTTGAATTTGAGAGATACAAATTTGTCAACAAGGGATGATACGCATCGCAAAGTCCTCCCTACTTTTTATTTCTGGCTTACTTTCACAAGAAGCCCTCCTTCTATCACCTTCACAAGAAGCCCTCCTTCTATCACCTTTACCAGAAGCCCTCCTTGCTGAGTTACCTTCTGTCACCTTTACAATAAGCCCTCCTTGCTGAGTTAACTTCACTATCTGGCCAGTTGCATATACTTATTGATTTTGCTAGTTTATTGTTTTATGTGATTTGTTCTACTATATATTGATGTTGTTCATTTATGTAGTCTATATATTTATAATGTCACAATAATTATTCTGTTAGTTTGATGTTTTCAATAGTTTGTTTACATGTTTATAGGTTTTGTGATGATATCCTGACATGCTTTAGAAAGTAATGCATTGGCAAGATGGGGTTCGAGTGTAACTGTGTTGTAATGCATTGGCAAGATGGGTCGAGTACAAGTGCAATGCATTGGGTTCGAGTGTAACTGTATTGTAATGCATTGGCAAGATGGGGTTCGAGTGCACCTGCATTCTTATGGGGTCTGTGTATTTTTGGCGGGAATGAAATTATTTAATGATTTTGTTTGTTATCTAAGATTTATATTCTCTCCTGACAATGCTATTGGGGTGTTTAATGTTTAGTATGTCAAATTAAATATTTTGATGTTTAGGTCATGCATCTTTTTCTTGAGTTCATTGATTATGTTTGAGTTTACTGATTTGAATTTATTTTTTAGTTCAAAATGTTGTTTTTGTGTTACATATTATGATTGTGATTTGTTTGATGGTTTAACATTTTAGTTCGGTTTACTTTGTGCTCTTCGTATTTTAAATTTTTTTTACGGTAAGTTTAGTCTATATACATATGCATTTAGTTCATTTATAAGAATAGTTTGTTTAAATATACTGCTTGTTGGGGTTTACTAATTTGAACATTATTAAACTTATTTGAACTTCAATCATTAGTTCAAGTGTTTAAGGCATTAGAAGAGCAATTTAAATTATTAGTTTTTTATTATTTAAGTGATGTGTACAAATTAATAATCTAGTTACAATATAAAATTGAATTTCTTACGTCTAGACCACTTGTTACTGTGATATTCTCTGAATTACTTGTTGAGCATCCTCTCTTTTAATCTCCTTCGTGCACAACCTGTTGACGTAGCTCAAATGATCATTTTGATAAGACGTTCAAACTGGTGCCCGATTACTGCAAATATGTATTATTCGTAAACTACAATCAGTAACATATACAAATTCATCAAATCAACTATTTATGCAATTAATTCGTGTATGCGAGGGTTTTGTTTGGGTATTCAAACAAGTCATTTTGTCATTGAGAAATAAGTACACATAGTTCATCCTATGTTTAAGCATTTACATTCTGTATAAAACAAGTTAGTTCCCACATTTCAACAAACATTAAGATATGAAACTCTTCATTTCAAAATTCATCAAATTAAATCAATACTTTCATGGTTAATTTAGTTGTAAATAAACACACTAGTTTAGGTGTATAAACAGTTTGATGGGGCATATAACATCTTATTTCACACTCTTCATAACAAAATGCATCTAATAAAATCTACACCTTCATGATTCATCTACTAATATATAAACAAATCACTTCATGTGTTTTAGGAATATAATCACGTATATATCATCTTATTTCATATTTTCAGCAAAAAAATAAATTTTCATAATTTTCATAATAACATTCATCTAGTAGCAGTTTTTATACTCCATGTGTTCAATCGGTTAGATTATGTATTTAACATATTACTTCATACATTCCAGAAAATTATAAAATACCAAAATATTTTCAACAAAATGCATCTAATTAAATTCTATACCTTCACAAATCATATAGCAAAACATGATCACATTACTTCATGTATTCATGCAGTTACATTGTGTATTAGACTTATTACTTCATACATTTCAGCAAATGTAAAAATACCAAAATCTTCTTAACAAAATGCATCCAATCGAATTCTAGATTTTGACGAATAATCTAGAAATTTATGAATATGCAATTTCATGTGTCCGTGCTATTATATCAAGTGTTTAACATAATACTCCATACATTGCAGAAAATTTAAAAACACAAAAATTTTCTTAACAAAATGCATTTATTCATATTCCTGACCTTGACGAATTATCAAGCAAAATATTAACATGCTACTTCATGTGTTCATGCAGTTATATTGTTCGTTTATCATATTACTTCATACGTTCCATCAAATTTAAAAGCACCAAATTTTTCTTAACAAAATGAATCTAATCAAATTTCATACCTTGACGAATCATCTAGAAAAATATGAATGCGTTCTTCATGTGATCATGCAATTACATCGTGCGTTTAATATAATACTTCATGCATTCTAGCAAATTTAAAAACACCAAAATATTCTTAACAAAATGCATCTAATCAAATTTCCAACCTTTACGAATCATCTAACAAACTGTGAAAATATGAACACACTATTTCACTTGTTCATGCAGTTACATCGTGCGTTTAACGTATTAATATTACTTCATACTTAATACTCTATTTTTCTTTGCTCTTAATTTCCAATACTATCAAATTCAGGCAGAGAACAGTATCGCAACAATGCCAATGAGCTGCTGCAATTCTGCAGTTTCAGGAAAATGAACATGTAATTTAAAAAAAAACACACACACACCCCCCCAAATACACTATCTGGAGAGATTTAAAGATTATAACTTCACAACTCTGGTCCATGAAAACCCTCAACAAAGTTACAGTTCCAAACAAGATTAAACTTGATTTTTGAAGAACGCAATAGATCAACTCTCATTCTTCACCTCTTCCGCTATTTTCTTCATTCTTGTCAGAAAAAATTCCGATTCGATTAGAATTGAAGATTGCGATTGAAGATGTTTGGAGCCTATTCGCAATTGAAGAATTGAAAAAAAAAATCTAGTTCGATCTGAGCTTGAGTTGAAAATTGCGATTGAAAATGTTTGGAGCTTGGTTCCCGATTCAAACTGTTTAGAGCTCGGTTCCCGATTCAAGCTGTTTGGAGATCCATTTTATGTTATGGTTTGCTTTCCCCAATAAATGACCCGACAATTTAAAGCTCCAATTTTACTACAAATTGCATCTTG
>JAULKJ010290554.1:0-12329 GCA_032355405.1 Rubia balearica | reverse complement strand
ATGTGATCACCTTTCCACATGTTTTTCAGGGTGGCAGAGCAGGTTTAATGAATAGTTCGTTGTGAATACCCACCTGCATAGTGAGAATGATCACATTCATGTTGAGTGCGACCACCTTGACTCGTGTGTGTATCAACTTGAACAAGCTTGTGTTAATTAAAAAGATAAACTCAAGGCCCTTTCCGCAGAGACATGTGGTCCTACTAACCATGGAGATCTAACTATGAACATTAAAGGGCAGATGAATAATCTATCAGAATTAGTTAAGTCACATATTCGTCAACTACAGAAGGAGATACGTAACTTGGAGAATATGAATAAAAGTTATCAAGACATTGTGAATGTTATGAGTATTCAACTTAATCGTGAAGAGTTTAGTCCCATATCTGACTTTAAAGAGTACTATGCCAAGTATCTTTACGTATACAGCAAAATGGTCAAACCCACCACCCTGCTTACTTGCATATGAAATGGCACTATGATCATATTTTATCCGAGGAAGAATATCAAGCTGAGAAATCTTGCCGCTTTGGAAGATCTTCTTATGTTGGACCATCTCATGCACGAAGGCTTAGATAACTTGTTTTTGCGAAAAGGGCTAAAAGAGGAAAGCAAATCCACTCAAGTTCTTCAATATGTGGACCTTGTCCCCAAGATTTGAGGCAACTGTGAAAGTTGTTTGGGAAATGGAAAAGGTCACAAACTTAGCTCAACTTTTTCAGAAGTTGCACATGCTGGAATCCTCACTGAGGAAACTGAACAAGGATGAGTTCTCAGATATTGAGAGGAGGGCTGCAACTACAAAGGATATATGGGTTAAGGACCAACATGAGCTAGCATTAGATCCTAGGTCAATGCAAAAACAGAAGGCTGAGACAGATAGCAGGAGGGAAGCTACTAAACTGGCAGAAGCTGAGTACAGGTTCCTGAAGCAAAGGGCAAAGGTGAGATGGTTAAAGGAAGGAGACAGACCTACAAGCTTATTCTATGCAATGTTGAAGACCAGAACGTACTCCAACCATATTGTTACCTTGACAATTGGTGATAACCTTGTTCAGGGAAGGGAGTTAATCCAGGAACACCTGGTCAACTTCTTCAGAGATCTCATTGGACAGGAAATTACTCCAGAATTGGAGATCAATCATGAGTTGGTTAAAGGTGGACCTGCTCTATCCATACATCAACAAGCCCAACTGATCAAGCCTATCTCAGACAAGGAGGTTCTCTAGGCTCTGAAAAGCATCAAATCCAGTAAAAGTCCCGGCCATGATGGCTATTCTAGTCACTTCTTCAAACAATCCTGGAGCATAATTGGAGAAGGAGTTACTCAGGCTGTTCAGGGCTTCTTCAAAGGTGACAAGCCCCCAACAAATTTCAGCAAAGCAGTGATAAGTCTGATCCCAAAAAATTCACAGCCACAATGCCCTTCTGACTATAGGCCTATTTCTTGCTGCTCAATCATATACAAGATGGTGACAAAGATAATATGCACAAGACTGGGGAAGGTGATGTCTACACTGGTCTCAAACAACCAGTCTGCATTTGTTAAGGGTAGGAATATAGTGCACAATATCCTCCTAACCCAAGAGCTGATCCACAAATACAGCCATAGTGACCTGAAACCAAGCAGCCTTATTAAGGTTGATATATCAAAGGCTTTTGATAGCCTTAACTGGGGCTTTCTCTTCCAGTGGCTAAAACTCCTGAAAATTCCCGGCCTGTTTCTAGAATGGATTAGTAGTTGTGTCACCAGCTCCTCCTTCAGCCTCTCAATCAATGACACCATATCTCCATCATTTGATGGTAAAAGAGGGGTTAAACAGGGAGACCCCCTCTCCCCCTTACTGTTTGTCCTCAGCATGGAGTACCTAACAAGAATGATAAACCACCAGTTCAAGGAGAAAAAAATTGACTTCCACCAGAGATGCCAGAAAGTAGAGGTTCATAGCCTGTTGTTTGCAGATGATTTGCTCAAATTCACTGCTGCTAACACCAAATCCTTGAAAGGAGTAAAAAATTCCTTATTGGATTTCCAGAAAACCACTGGCTTAGCTGTTAATGAGGGGAAATCCCAGATTTTCTTCTCTAAAAAGAATGAAGAGGACAAAGATATGCTATTGGAGATCGTGCATATCGTGAGAGGTGAATTCCCTTTGCAGTATCTAGGCCTACCACTGAACTCAGTCCAATGGAGAGCAGCAACATGTAGTATTCTACTGTAAAAGATAACTGGGAGACTTAAAAGATGGGACTCCAGAAACTTGTCTTATGCATGCAGAGTGCAGCTGGTTAACACAGTCCTTTTGAGCATCACAGGCTATTGGACAAGTGTGTTTAAGCTACCTGAGAGTATACACAGAGAAATAGTTGAACTGTGCAGGAACTTCATATGGGGGTGAGAGAATGGAGAAAGAGGATTCACTGCAGTAGCATGAGACGCAATGTGCAGATCAAAGGCAGTTGGAGGATGGGGACTGGGGGATCCATCCATATGGAACAAGGCCTCCTTATGCAGACTAATCTGGGATGTCTGCTCTAAGAAGGACATTCTCTGGGTGCAGTGGGTACATGCCTACTACATCAAGGGCAAGTCCTTCAAAGAATACAGAGGTGCTCAGATTCACACAGCTGGGGCTGGAAAACAATCATAAAACTGAAGCTGCAACTGGCTGGTCAGCTTGATGAATGTGTGAAAGGGAATGGAGGTTTCAGAATCAGAAGGGCATACAAAATTCAGAAAGGAGGAACACGGAAGAACTACATGTCAAGGCTGCTATGGCATCCCCGGATACAACCTAGACATAGGTATTTCCTATAGATGCTCTTTAAGGGCAGATTAGCCACTGTGGATAGATTGGTGAAGTTCAAAGTCATACCTGGAGGAGATTTATTCTGTTTCTGTCACCTGGAGGAAGAGAATGCAGTCCACCTGTTCATCAAGTGCCCATTCATGATTGACTTGCTTAAACAACTGTAGCTTGAGGCCGCCTGTAACACGAGGGAGCTGAAAAGGAAGCTCTACCAGTTTATGAAAAGGAGGAAATGGAACAAACTGTTAACTTATTCTACTGCCCTCTACAATGTATGGATTGAGAGAAACCAGAGAATACTACAAGGCAAAAACCAAGGAATTAAATGATACTTCAAAAGACAAAGACTGATTGTAACTGGAAGGAAATTTGTAACTGAATGTAGGATCTGTTTAGTTGAGCAACTCTGAATGTAATAGGCAAGGAGAGATGGCCTAAACTAAGTCCTAGTTGATATTTTGATTAATAAAGCTCTTTTTTGATAAAAAAAAGTCACTCATCGATACGTTATGTTGAAGTTTTATTGAGATTTATTGATTGTCTATTAGTTTTTTGACAAATAGGTTGTTCACAACTGCATCATCCTCTTGCACTCCAACCCTTCTTATTCATTGACGGTTCAATTTCCGTGCATCATATAGTTTAAGTACTTCTATTTTTCCATCAAGTACATGGTTGAACATAATACAAATAAAGCACGACATTCAATGTTTCCTATGTAGTAATCAGTCTCTTCTACCACATGCTCTTGGTTCTATGAACTAGAGTTATTTGGATTTCCAATAGTATGTGGTTTATTTCAGGAAACTATTCTTCCTTCATTAGGACAAATTGTTGGATTTGAATAAGTCTGCGTAGGACCACAATAGTCCATAATTGTGCCTCTTCCTCGGCAAAGTTAGAAGATCCCGATTTAATCCCAGTCCTTTGATTGATGAAGCAGTATGATGGGGTCTTTTTTGGCTTTAATATTCTTTCAACCAACCTCGGTTTCATAAATAAGTCACTCATCGATACGTTATGTTGAAGCTTTATTGGAATTTATAGAATCTCCATTATTTCTTTGATAAATAGGTTCTTCACAACTGCATCATCCTTTCGCACTCCAACCCTACTTATTCATCGATGGTTTGATTTCCGTTCATCACATTACTTAAGTACTTATATTTTCCATCAAGCACGTGGTTGAAACATGATACAAATGAAGAGCAGGATTCAATCTTTCCAATGTAGTAATCAGTCTCTTCTAGCATGTGCTCTTAGTTATTTGAACTAGAGTTACTTGGATTTCCGATATAGTGTGATCGATTTAAGGAAACTATTCTTCCTTCATTAGGACAATAGTTGGATTTGAATATGTCTGGGTAGGATAACAATAGTCTATAATTGTGTCTTTTCCTCGACAAAGTTAGAAGATCTCGAGGCAATCCCAGGCTTTTGATTGTTAAAGCAGTATGATGGGTTTTTTTGGGTTTAAGATTCTTTCAACCAACTTCGGTTTCATGAATAAGTCACTCATCGATACGTTATGTTGAATCTTTATTGGGATTTATAGAATCTCCATTAGTTTTTTGATAAATAGGTTCTTCGCAACTACATCATCCTCTCGCACTCCAACCCTTCTTATTCATCGATGGTTCGATTATGTGCATCATATTACTTAAGTACTTTGATTTTTCAATCAAGTACGTGTTTGAAACATGATACAAACAAAGAGCAGGATTCAATGCTTCCCATGTAGTAATCAATCTCTTCTAGCATGTGTTCTTGGTTTTTTAAACTATAGTTACTTAGATTTCCGATAGAGTGGTTGATTTAAGGCAACTATTCTTCCTTCAATAGGACAAATAGTTGGATGTGAAAGCGTCTGGGTCGGACTACAGACGTCAATAATTTTGCCTCTTTCTCGGAAAAGTTAGAAGATCCCGAGTCAATCCCAGACCTTTGATTGTTAAAGGAGTATAATGGGGTCATTTCAGGCATTAAGATTTTTTCAACCAACCTCGATTTCATGAATAAGTCACTCGTCGATGCGTTATGTTGAATATTTATCGAGATTTAGAGATTCTCTATCAGTTCTTTAACAAATAAATCATCATCCCGCACACCAACCCTTCTTATTCATGGACGATTTGATTTCCCTGCTTGATATTGCTTAAGTACATTTGTTTTTCCATCAAGTACGTGGTTGAAACATAATACAAATGAAGTGCGGCATTCAATGTTTCCCAAGTAGTAATTAGTCTCTTCTAGCATGTGCTCTTAGGTCTATGAACTAGAGTTACTTGGATTTCTGATAGAGTGTGGATGATTTGAAGAAACTATTCTTCTTTCACTAGGAAAAATATTTAGATTTGAATACGTCTGGGTAGGACCACGGTCGTCCTTAATTGCGTATTTTCCTCGGCATGTTAGAAAATCTCGAGTAATTCCCTGGCCTATAATTGTTAAAGCAGTATGATGGGGTCTTTTAGCCTTAATATTCCTTCAACCAATCTTGGTTTCATGAATAAGTCACTCATCGATACGTTAAGTTTAAGCTTTGTTGGGATTTAGAGATTCTCAATAAGTTCTTTGATAAATAGCTTATTCACAAATGCATCATACTCCCACACTTGAACCCTTCTTATTAATCAATGGTTCGATTTCCTTGCCTGATATTGCTTAAGTACATTTATTTTTCCATCAAGTATGTGGTAGAAATGTTATACAAACAAAGTGTGCAATTCAATATTTCCCAAGTAGCAATCAGTCTTTTCTAGCACGTGCTCTTGATTTTGGAAACAAAGGATATTTGGATTTCTGATAGAGTGTGTTTGATTGGAGGAAGAAACTTTTTTTTCATTAGGACAAATAGTTGGATTTGAATACGTCGGGGTAGAACTACAACTGCCCATTACTGTGCCTCTTCCTCGGCAAAGTTAGAAGATCTCGAGTCAATCGTTGCCTTTGATTATTAAAGTAGTATGATGGGATCTTTATTGGCCTTAAGATTCTTTCAACCAACCTTTGTTTGAGAAATAAGTCCCTCATAGATATGTTACATTGAAACTTTATTTGTATTTAGAAATTCTCCATCAGTCTTTTTATAAATATTTTCCTTAGAACTGCATCATCCCCTGGCACTCAAATCCTTGTTATTCATCGACAAATCAATTTTCGTGCCTCATATTTCTTTAGTACTTATATTTTTGCATCAAGTACACGGTAGAAAAAGGATACAAATGAAGTGCACCATTCAATGTTTCCCAAGTAGTAATCAGTCTCTTCTAGCATGTGCTCTTGGTTTTTTGAACTAGAGTTACTTGGATTTTCGATAGAGTGTGGTTGATTTGAGGAAACTGTTCTTCCTTCATTAGGAAAAACAATTGGATTTGAATGCGTGTGGGTAAGACCACAGCCATCCGTAACTGTGCCTCTTGCTCGGCAAAGTTAGAAGATCCAGAGTCAATCTCATGCCTTTTATTGTTAAAGAAGTATGATGGGATCATATTTGGCCTTAAGATTTTTTCAACAAACCTTGGTTTCACAATTAAGCCACTCATCGATACATTATTTTGAAGCTTTATTGGGATCTTGAGAATCTCCATTAGTTCTTTGATAAATAGGTTCTTCACAAATGCATCATCCTCCAGCACACGAACCCTTCTTATTCATCGAAGGTTTGATTTCCTTTCCTGATATTTGTTAAGTACGTTTATTTTTCCATCAAGTACGTGGTTGAAACTTGATACAAATGAACTACGGCATTCAATGTTTCCTAAGTAGTAATCAATCTCTTCTACCATGTGCTCTTGGTTTTTTGAACTAGAGTTACTTGGATTTTCGATAGAGTGTGGTTGGTTTGAGTAAACTATTCTTCCTTTATTAGAAAAAATAGTTGGATTTGAATAAGCCTGGTTAGGATCACACCTGTCCACCAAAGTAAGAAAATCCTGAGTTAATCCTAGGCCATCGATTGTTAAAGCAGTATGATAAGGTATTTTTTGGCCTTAAGATTCCTTCAACCAACCTTGATTTCATGAATAAGTCACTCATCGATACGTTATGTTGAAGCTTTATTGGGATTTAGAGATTCTTCATTTGTTCTTTGATAAATAAGTTCTTTACAAATGTATCATCCTTCCGCACACCAACCATCCTTATTCATCGACGGTTCGATTTCCTTGCCCTATATTTCTTAATTACGTTTGTTTTTACATTAAGTATGTGTTTGAAATATGATACAAAGAAGTGTGTCATTCAATGTTTCCCAAGTAGCAACCAGTCGGTTCTAGCATGTGCTCTTGATTCTTTGAACTAATGTTACTTGGATTTCCGATTCAACGTGGTTGATTTTAGGCAGCCACTCTTCCTTCATTAGGAAAAACATTCTGATTTGAATACTTCTGGGTAGGACCATATCCTCCATAATTGTGCCTCTTTCTCGGTGAAGTTAGAAGATCCTGTGTCAATCCCTGCCTTTGATTATTAAAGCAGTATAATGGGATCTTTTCTGGCCTTAAGATTATTTCAACAAACCTTGCTATCAGAAATAAGTCACTTATTAATACATTACATTGAACATATCTTGGTATCTAGATATTCTACATTAGTCATTTGATAAATAGTTTGTTCACAACTGCATCACCCTCTCGCACTCCAACCCTTCTAATTCATCGTCAGTTCGATTTTCATGCGTCATATTTGTTAAGTCTTTCTTTTTTCCATCATGTACATGGTTGAAACATTATACAAACGAAGCACAACATTCAATGTTTCCCATGTAGTAATCAGTCTCTTCTAGCATGTGATCTTGGTTCTTTGAACTCGAGTTACTTGGATTTTCAATAGAGTGTGATAAATTTGAGGAAACTATTCTTCCTTCATTAGGACAAAAATTTGGATTTGAATACGCCTAGGTAGAACCAAAGCCGTCCGTAATTGTGCCTCTTTCTCGGCAAAGTTAGAAGATTTTGAGTCAATCCCAAGCCTTTGATTGTTAAAGAAATATGATGGGGTCTTTTCTGCCTTTAAGATTCTTTCAACCAACCTTGGTGTCAGAAATAAGTCACTCATTCATATGTTACTTTGAAGCTCTATGGGTATTTAGATATTCTCCATTAGTCTTTTGATAAATAGTTTGTTCACAACTGCATCACCCTCTCGCACTCGAACCTTCTTATTTATCGTCACTTCAATTTTTGTGCATCATATTGCTTAAGTGCTTATTTTTTCCATCATGTACATGGTTGAAACATTATACAAACGAAGCACATCATTCAATGTTTCCCATGTAGTAATCAGTCTCTTCTAGCATGTGCTCTTGGTTCTTTGAACTCGAGTTACTTGGATTTCCAATAGAGTGTGGTAATTTGAGGCATGTATTCTTCCTTCATTAGTTCAAACAGTTGGATTTTAATACGTATGGGTAGGACCATAACCGTTCGTAATTGTGCCTCTTCCTTGGAAAAGTTAGAAGATCCTCTGTCAATCCCAGGCCTTTGATTGTTAAAGCAGTATGATGGGGTCTTTTTTGGCCTTAAGATTCTTTCAACCAACCTTGGTTTCATGAAGAAGTCACCCATCGATACATTATGTTAAAGATTTATTAGGATTTAGAGACTCTCTACTAGTTCTTTGATAAATAGATTGTTCAAAACGGCATCATCCTCTTGGACTCCAACCCTTCTTATTCATCGTCAGTTCGATTTCCGTGCATCATATTGCTTAAGTACTTATTTTTTCCATCAAGTATGCAGTTGAAACATGATACCACCGAAGCGCATCATTCAATGTTTCGATGTAATGTAGTTTTCATTTCATAAAAAAGCACATGCGCATCATTCAATGTTTCCCATGTAGTAATCAGTCTCTTCTAGCATGTGCTCTTGGTTCTTTAAACTCGATTTACTTGTATTTCCGATAGAGTGTGGTTGATTTGAGATAACTATTCTTCCTTCATTTCAAAAAATAGTTAGATTTGAATATGTTTGGGTAGGTCCACAGCCATCCGTAATTGGACCTCTTTCTCAGTGAAGTAATAAGATTCAGAGTCAATATCAGGCCTTTGTTTGTGAAAGTAGTATGACGGGGTCTTTTTTGTCCTTAAGATTCTTTCAACCAAACTTGGTTTCATGAATAAGTCACTTATCGATATGTTATGTTGAAGCTTTATTTGGATCTAGATATTCTTCATTAGTTTTTTGATAAATAGGTTCTTAAAAATGAATCATCCTCCCGCACACCAGCCCTTCTTATTCATCAACTGTTTAATTTCCTTACCTGATATTACTTAAGTACATTTTTTCCCATCAAGTACGTGGTGGAAACATGATACAGATGAAACACGACATTCAATGTTTCCCTTGTAGTAATCCTTCTCTTCTAGCATGTGCTCTTGGTTCGTTGAACTAGAGTTACTTGGATTTATGATAGAGTGTTGTTGATTTAAGGAAACTTTTCTTCCTTCATTCAAAAAAACTATTGGATTTGAATACGTCTGGGAAGGACCACAGTCGTCCGTAATTTTGCTTATTCCTCGGCGAAGTTAGGAGACCTGGAGTCAATCCCAGGCCTTGATTGTTAAAGCAGTATGATTGTTTTTTTGGCATTAATATTCTTTCAACCAACCTTGGTTTCATGAATAAGTCACTCATCGATACGTTATGCTGAAGCTTTATTGGGATCAAGAGATTCTCAATTAGTTCTTTGCTAAATTGGTTCTTCACAAATGCATCGCACTCCCGCACACCAATCCTTCTTATTCATCAACGGTTCGATTTCCTATCCTCACAATGCTTAAGTACGCTTGTTTTTCCATCAAGTACATGGTTGAAACATGATACTAATAAAGCGTGGCATTCAGTGTTTCCCAAGTAGTAATTTGTCTCTTCTAGCATATGCTCTTGGTTCTTTGAACTCGTGTTACTTGGATTTCCTATAGAGTGTGGTTAAGTTGAGGAAAATATTCTTCCTTAAATAGGACAAATAGCTAGATTTGAATAAGTTTGGATAGGACCATACTCATCCATAATTATGCCTCTTCCTTGGCAAAGTTATAAAATCCCGAGTCAATCCAAGGCCTTTGATTGTTAAAACAGTATTCTGGGGTTTCTTCTGGCCTTAAAATTCTTTCAACCAACTTGGGTTTCATGAATAAGTCACTCATTGATACGTTGTATTGTATCTTTTTGGGATTTAGAGATTCTCCATTAGTTTTTTGATGAATTGGTCCTTCACAAATGCATCCCCCCGCACACCAATCCTTTTTATTTATCGACGGTTCAATTTCCTTACCTATATTTCTTGATTAGATTTGTTTTTCCATCAAGTATGTGTTTGAAATATGATACAAACAAAGTGCAGCATTCAATGTTTCCCAAGTAGCAATCAGTCTCTTCTAGCAAGTGCTTTTAATTCTTTGAACTAAAGTTACTTAGATTTCTGATAGAGTGTGGTTGATTTGAGGAAGACACTCTTCCTTCATTCGTACAAATAGTAGGATTTGAACACGTCTGGGTAGGACCACATTCGTCCATAATTGCTCCTCTTCCTCAGTGAAGTTAGAAAATCCCGTGTCAATCCCTGCCTTTGATTGTTAAAGTAGTATGACGGGGTCATTTGTGGCCTTAAGATTGTTTCAACCAACCGTGGTGTCAAAACTAAGTCACCCATTAACCGTTACATTGAAGCTTTATTGGTATTTAGAGATTTTCCATTACTCCTTTGATAAATAGATGTTTACCAACTGCATCACCCTTTCGCACTCCAACCCTTCTTATTCATCGATGGTTCAATTACCGTGCCTCATATAGCTTAAGTACATCTATTTTTCCTCCAAGTACGTGGTTGAAACATGATACAAATAAAGTGTGGCATTCAATGTTCCCCAAGTAGTAATTAGTATCTTCTAGCATGTGATCTTGGTTCTTTGAACTCAAGTTACTTGGATATCCGTTAGAGTGTGGTTAATCTGAGGTAACTATTATTCCTTAATTAGGATAAACAGTTAGATTTGAATATGTCTGGGTAGGACAACTATCCGTAATTGTGCCTCTTAGAAGTTCCCGAGTCAATCCCAGGCCTTTGATTGTTAAAGCAGTATGATAGGGTCATCTTGGCCTTACGATTTTTTCAACCAACCTTGGTTTTACCAATAAGTCACTCGTTGATACGTTATGTTGAAGCTTTATTGGGATTGTGAGATTTTTCCACTAGTTCTTTGATAAATAGGTTCTTCACAACTGCATCATCCTCTCGCACTCCAACCCTTCTTATTCATTGTCAGTTCCATTTCCGTGCATCATATTGCTTAAGTACTTCTATTTTTCCATCAAGTACATGGTTCAAACATGATACAAATGAAGCACAACCTTCAATGTTTCCTATGTAGTAATAAGTCTCTTTTAGCATGTGCTCTTAGTTCTTTGAACTCGAGTTACTTGGATTTCCGATAGAGTGTGGTTGGTTTGAGGCAACTATTCATCCTTCATTAGGAAAAATAGTTGGATTTGAATATGTCAGGGTAGGACCACAGTCATCCGTAATTGTGCCTCTTCCTCGGCGAAGTTTAGAAGATTCGAAGTCAATCCCAGGCCTTCAATTGTGAAAGCAGTATGATGGGGTCTTTTTTGGCATTAAGATTCTTTCAACTAACCTTAGTTTCCCGAATAATTCACTCATCGATACATTAAGTTGAATATTTATTAAGATGTAGATATTTTCCATTAGTTCTTTGATAAATAGGTTCTTCAGAAATGCATCATCCTCCCCCGCACCAACCCTTCTTATTCATCGACGGTTCCATTTTTTTGCCTGATATTGCTTTAGTACATTTGTTTTTCCATCAAGTACGGGGTTGAAACATGATACAAATGAAGTGTGGCATTCCATGTTTCCCCAGTAGTAATCAGTCTATTCCAGCACGTGCTCTTGGTTTTTTGAACTCAAGTTACTTATATTTATGATAGAATGTGGTTAATTTGAGGCAGTTATTCTTCTTCATTTTGACAAACAGTCGGATTTGAATACACCTGGGTGGAACCACAGTCGTCCGTAATTGTGCCTCTTCCTCGATAAAGTTAGAAGATCCTAAGTGAATCCCATGCCTTTAATTGTTAAAGTAGTATGATAAGGATATTTTTGGTCTTAAGATTCTTTCAACCAACCTTGGTTTGACAAATAAGCCACTCATAGATACGTTATGTTGAAGCTTTATTGAGATTTAGAGATTCTCCACTAGTTATTTAATAAATAGGTTCTTCACAACAATATCATCTTCTCGCACTCCAACCCTTCTTATTCATCGCCTGTTAGATTTCTGTTCATCATATAGCTTAAGTACTTTTTTTTCCCATCAAGTACATGGTTGAAACATGATACAAACAAAGCGTAGCATTCAATTTTTCCCATGTAGTAATTATTCTCTTCTACCATGTGCTCTTGGTTCTTTGAACTATAGTACTTGGATTTCAGATGGAATGTGATTGATTTAAGGCAGATATTCTTTGAAATTAGGGCTAAAATTTAGATTTTAAT
>JAULKJ010290526.1:0-12330 GCA_032355405.1 Rubia balearica | reverse complement strand
GGCACTTACATCAACTAGGTAGGGTTATATTTGCACTAAAAATTATCTGAGGGTTATATTGGCACTTATGTCAAGTAGGTAGGGTTATAATTGTATATATCCCTTAACTTTAAGTAAATCTTACTTAAAAAATTGAATCGTGTTTTGGAGAAATATATGATCCGTTTTGAAATTGGATACGTTCTCTTTCTATTTCTCTGTTCAGAATTGACACATAATTTTATCACAATAATTTTTATAAAAAAATAGGTGGAGAATATTGAATAGATTGAAAAATTAAATTAAATAATTAAATTAATCTAAAGATTTTCAAAATTGAAAATATATATTAAAAAATGTTAAGTGTGCTTAAATAGTAAAACAGAGGAGTGCAAGAAAACAAATCAAAGTTGATTGGTTGATGATGTGAAAAATTGTGTTCTTCCTTTCTTTCTGTCTTTACAATAAGATAATAATAACATACAGGAAGACACCTACCATTTCGATGGCTTCAAATATAAAATTGAATTCTCCGTAATATGTCTATTTTTCCAAATCATAAAAAATATTATTATTTTAAGTTTTTTAACACCAAGTAAATAAGGATGTGAAGAATTCAACTAAATACAGTGAATAATAGTGTATGCTCTCTTTATTCTCTTGATATATATATTTTTGGAAAAAAATGTTTAATTGGATTGTTTTATCTTTATCTTAAATAAGATAAAAATTAAATTAATTTAAAAAATTAATTTTACTTTATATTAAATTTAATTTTTAACTACTCATTACTTTAAGATTTCTTAATTTCTTTTATAAAAAATAATGTATCAATAAGAAGATAATGAAAGTACCGAATATATTGATAAGGTGTGATGCCTCACATTCCACATGAAAGCATCTTAACCGTTTGGGATAAATTAATGTCCATCATTCTGGATCAATTACCAAAAGTTACGTAATGAAGCTAGATTAAAAGTAGGAGATTAAGTGAACATGGGAAAGGGTAGGCATCCGCCCCTCGATATCCTCGGCGCGTGCATGTCTCCCTGACATGGAATAGACAGGATGACATCCACTCTGGCCAAAAAGACTCTGTAAAAGGAAGGTACTATTTCTAAATAAACATTTCTTTACCAGTTCTCAAACTATATACATTCTCCAATCCGATTAACTTGAGCGTCGGAGTTTAGTCTCGGGAATGATCCCGACTAAGTTCTCTAACTATTTCTTTATTTTGCAAACTGTTTTGGCCACACTAAGTCGATCACCCAGAAAAGTTATAAACGAGATATTATCATATTATAATAGCCTAGTTGAATTAAACGACATACACTATCTACCGTCTTAGATGAAGGAAAACCCAAGTTCCGAGGCATTAAACATTTATCCTCCAATGAGGATTATTTCAGCACATAGTTAATAAAATGAAGACGCGTCTTCTTCCCTTCCTCACTCCTCATCGAACTCAAGTCTTGACATCTCCCCGTTTTAGTCGCTGCCATCGCCGGAAACTTCTCATGTATTTCTTCATGGGCTACCTCATAGTATAATTAAGGGTCTCTGCTTCCTCTTTAATTAAGGCATGTAGGTTCCCCTGCCAATTCCAGTACCTCATAGTACTTCCCTTGTACTTTTTAAAAATTGAAATAGCCCTGCTTCAACTGTTGTATAAGGGCAATTCACACATTTTGAAGAGGGTATAACGATGAAATCACAGCAAAATTACATCAATATCAATTTTAACCCATGCCCAATTTTCCATTTTTATTAGCCCCAAATCTGACCTAGGGCTCACATACGAAGGGACAAATTTTTACCTGCGACGGAGAGTCGAAGCATGACCAGTTGGATGTGGTATTCAAGGAGGAAGAAACGAGGGAGTTTCGACGGCGGTCGGGCGGAGGAGAAATGGGAAGAGGAGAAATTCGAAGGAGAAGCGGTTGACCGACGCCTCAGTTTCTATGTTTCATGCTGAAGAAAGTAGGAAGAAAGGTGGAGCGGGAAGAAAGTCCGGGGAAGAATAGAAAATGCAAGAGGAAAATAGGAGAAAATGAGAAATAAAGTGAGGGTCAAGGACGTCATTTCATATTTTGTGACTTTTTCCTTTTTTAAAAATAAGGGCAAAACGGTATTTTCACCTTATTCCGACAGTAAACTAGTTAACTAAAAAGTCAACGTGGTCAAGGGTTATTTTAGCACTTTCCTGAGATTCCAGGGTCATATTGGCATTTTCGGCCTAAAGTCAGGGTCATTTCAGCACTTACACCATAAAACAAATGACATTTTGTAGGTACATGTATTTCACCCATAATCAAATGAAAAGTTGGATTGGGCACACGTGCCCAGTGTCGATTCAAGAAAATTGTTGTACTAAAAAGTAGGGGATCGACTACATTCATAATAGCCTAGAGGGAAAGGATAGGAAGCTTTTTCTCCATACATTGAAAGGTTATACTAAGTTTGTTCAATTACATTACCGACAACAAAACACTAATTTTGTTGATAATTTATATTTTCTTATACAGGGACCATTGGAGACTAGTTTTAATTGTCCCACCGACAATTGCTTGTATTGGATGCATACCCTGCACTTTAGATATGATCATGGGTCGGGTCTAATAATACTCAGACCCAACTCGGACCCGTAGGGTATAAAAATTTTAGAACCATACCCAAACCCGATGGGTCTAAACGGGTCTTAAATTGGACCCAATTTTAAAAAATTCTTCACTGAATTAAATTTGTATTATCTTAAATACAAATATTTCAAGTTCAATATGGATATAAATTAAATTTTCAAGAAAAAAATATACAATACACTTATTTGTTTAATTAAAAATAAAATTCAAAGGAAATAAGAAACTAATTTAGAAATTAGGATAAATAATATGTATGGTTAAGGTAATATGGGTCTGGGTCTAGGTATGAGTCTTAATATTTTAGACCCGGACCCAAACCCATTTTTTAAAATCTAGATCCATACCCGGACCCGATGGGTCTAATTTTTTGGACACATATACGACCCAACGAGTCTAGACCCTATGGAACTGGGTCGGGTCCTAGACCCATGATCATCATCCCTACTGAACTTCCCACAATCAGACGCATTTGTCAAGATTTTGGAATTGGCGATGAAGGAAAATAGCGACCAAAATAAATGTAATTCGGAGGTGGTCAAAATCAAGGTGGAATATGAACATTACTTTTTAATTATAATACTTAATGGATATTATAATTTAATTACAGATTTCATGTTAATTTCAATCAGTACAAGAAGAAGCTGCAAACTTGGGGGTGGATTCAAGAGGTCAAAGATGACTTAGCTCAAATTGACAAGGTACATGTACAATTGTTTTTAGCAAGCAATGCAACTAAGCTTTCTTTCATGTGCTAATAAGTAGTTATTGACAGATTTTCTTGAAGGAATTAAAGTCCTACTCCCAAGATGATATCAACATTGTTCGCAATAATTTGGCCTAGTGTCTCATACTAAATCGGTCATCATGTCTAGAAAATCTGGATATTGGTAAAGCAACAAGTTTGGAAAAATAATGTAGTTCAGGATTATTGGATAGATTCCTGGTGTTTCCTGTTTCCATCTACATATTATTGCTTACCTATAATTATCTATAGTTTTTTTAACATGCAATACACTATCATGTATTGTTCTGTATTTGTTGCTATGGTTTGGGGCCTTTTTTCGCCGGAGAAATGAAATGGAAATATGTATTGATCAAAAGAACAGAACATGTTTCCAAATTCGGAAAATTTTCATTTTATTTTGCAAAGTCACGATTACTATTTATGAGCTCGAAAACATAAGTTACGAAATAATTCGGAACTCGAAAATAATTCTAATTGATGCTAAATTGTAGATATCATTTTACAAAATGGGAACGGAAAGTTGACAAGAGATTGGAAACAAAGAAGGTATTAGTGAAGAGGAGATATGCCATTTTGGAGTTTGGAAACGCATAATTTTTTAGTCTGGAAATAGCAGTCAAGGTACGAGGGATGCAAGAACTTTCTAGACACGAAAACAATTAAAGGCAGTTTTAGTGTCTTTTCAAAGGCGGTTTTTAACCACGTTCGTTGGTGATTTCAAAAGCGGTATTTGTAACCGCCTTATTTTGATGGAAAAAGGAAGGCAGTGCTAGAAAAGGCACAATGAAAGTGCCTTTATTGTCGGATATAATCGCATTTAGTCACCCCTTACACTAGTGTTACAGTATGATATTAAATTACCTCATTCCAAATCATATTCAAATAAGTATTCGATATTTTTGTTTGGTCTTATTTTATTATTCTAAAAATATTAATAATTTTTAAAATACTATACCACCATTCCTTTGACAAAGTGAAGTCATTTTGTTATTTACATTAACTATTATGATTTAGGTTTTTAAATATTATTGATTACCTTATCAAATTTATATTATTATCCAATGTTAGAATCGATCAAATAGATGATTAAATAAGATTTTATTTTTGTTGAAGGCCAGAGTTGTATTAGGACTAGTCTACCTTATACTTTATTTATCCTCTTCAGTGTTAATCAAAATCATTATGGGAAATCATTCTTACATGGTATCAGATCAAGTTATGATCCTAAATCCCAAACCCTAATTTTTTTGTCTGGTCGCCTCTCTCTTTTCCAAGTAATTTGAACCTCCAATGGACTCCGTCCAAATTCAGACCAGATTCCGGCTTCTCCGTCGGTCCTTCCCTTCCACTCTTCTGTGTCTCTCCGGAAGTGACGAATCGATTCTCTCCAGCGGCGCATCTCTACAGTGTGACATCCTTGCTCTGACACTCGTCTCGGCCCGAACTTTTTTACCAGCAGTCACAGCGGGCGACCTGAACCCAATTTGGCCCGACCAACAAACTTCGACCTATTTTGACCCAAACTCATTTCGATCCGACCCGAACCCTACCTGAACCCAACCCAACCCGACCAACATACTTTGACCCGTTTTAACCCGCACTCGAACCTGAACCGAATAACCGAATTGACACCTCTAGAGGTAAATATTATGTGCAAAATTGCACCTAGCTTCGGTCACACTATTTTTTACCTCGGTTATTTTTCTAAAAAATGAAGGCAAAAACAATACTTTTTACTACACTGCTATTTACTTCGGTTAGTTTTCTAGAACCGAGGTAAAATGTCTTGTTTCTTGAAGTGATATTTCATTTTGGGACTGCCAATTTCTAATATAAACTATGGTTTGTGTGAAATTGTATTGATAGGACAAAGAGAATCATCAATGGAATTACAACGTATAGATGAATGGACTTGTCATTTTACTGGTGTTAATGTCGTGAAGAGATTATGCTATGGAGATTGAGTACCATTAATAGTTTGTATCACGGTTGTGTATTCTAAACTTATTCTAAACTAATAGTTTGTATTTTAAGTATGTAACATTTTTAATTAATTGGTTGCGTCAAGTGCTTCTACTTGACATGAATAGAATATCAAATAAAAGGTGTGCCGTTTAACCAATGTTTGCGGCATCTAATATTAAATAACCATACAATCGAGCCTAAAATACAATAATATGTCTACACTACCGATGTCGCTAAGCTAAATCACCGACATCGTATAGGTCAATACTGCATCTTCATACGATTGACTTCGGTCAATTTGATGGAAGACTGACGTCGTTCATGACAATGCCCAACATCATCAATGAAAATGAACAACCTCGCTCACACATTTGAGTTGACCAACTATATGGTATTAATATAGAGTGACGTCGCTTCTACATTCGATTTGACCAAATTCGGTCCTTATCGTTGGTCAAAACATAAACACACCGACGTTGCACTACATTTGGTCCTGGTTTCAGTTAAATAACTTTTCACCTCGGGTTTTTTTTTCAGAAAAAAATTGAGGTGAAAAATACCGTTTACCTCGGTCATGAACCACAGTAAAAAAAAGGGGTACTTTTTACTTTGCAACTATTTTCCTCGGTTCTTTTAAGACAAAAAACTGAGATAAAAAGTTCTATTTCTTGTAGGGTACCATCTTCTTCTATAAGACGGACTCTTTCATTTCAAGGCGTAATAGGCGTGAGAACATTCCCAGGTTCATTTTAGTTCTCCACTGAAGTCATAATGAAGTTGATGGTTTTGAAAATGAATATTAAACAAACTATTGATCTTTCATGTTAAATGTATGCAAATAAAATTATCATTAAATTTGTATCAAACTTGTTGGTTACTTATTTTTGAAGACTTGATTTTGATGACGTAGAAATTAAATTACATTTTTATAGAATATTAATTAATTTATATATTTTTAAAATCATTTAAGTATTTTCCCATGAATTTGGTTATTCAGTTTTAAATCGGTTTCAAACCAAAACCAAATTTCAAATTTGGTTAAGATAATTCAGTTTTTTTGGATTATTCAGTTTGGTTTTGATTTTTTTATTTTTAGGGCCAAAATTGATTAATCTAAACCGAATAAATATTAAACATATTAAATCGACCTGACACTTAACCTTAACTAAAAGTATAGGCCAACATGGGAAGAAAACACACCTTAATTCCGACTGTGTCTAAACCTGTATTACTAGAATCACTTGGATCATTAATGGAGGCACCCAAAATTTTAATAAACGACTCCGATGGTTGGAAGTGTAGAGGATCCATCCAGTAAACACACTTCTTGTCTGGGACGATAAAAATTAATCTCCAATGGTCCGGGCAACATTTACCTACATAAAATAATGCATACAATTTATTTTTGGTAAATAAAATCAGTATCTAACCATCACCTCTCAGTATATGGTGCAATGAATAATTTTTTATTTGTTCGTCCAAATTTTTTGCGGATGTAGCCGATCCTTTCTTTGACTGCACAACCAATTTCTTGAATCATCACGAGCTCTAGATATCCTATCTAACTCCTCTCCTCTTTATTAGCAAATTAATACATGTACCTTCCAAACAAACGTGAGAACGTTAATTCTAAACATGTTAGGCATAATAAATTTTTGAATTTGAATGTATAAAGGTAGTACTCTCAATAGGCAGAGGGACATTAGCGTTTAGTTAAGTTACTCACACCTACGTAGGTCTTCAAAGTCAATCCATGAAGAAATGATTTTCCGCTTTAGACAAAAAATGCACACATTTCCCAAAAATAAGTATGTTGAGTTACGTTGGTGGCCAACAATACAATAATACATGACCCTAATGAATTGAGTTAACTCCTTAATTAAACGTGTAGTTGTGACGGGAGCTCTAATCTTCTTCACCATTTCTACAACCAATTTAGGTGTCGTTAGGAGTGTGTCCAACAAATGACGATCCGTTAGAGGGTTGGCATAAATAAGGTGACAAGGCCATAGGAGAAACATCCCACTGGCTGGTCCAACAAGCTTGTAGTGGTCATCCGAAATTGGCAATAGGGCATTGAGCACCACTGGATTGTCCAATGAAAATCTAGAAATCCATCTGCAATTGGTACCAAGTGAGTATGCTGCATTGACGCATGTAAAATTCCGCCGTCAACGTGGAGTGCCTTTGTCACCTTGATTAATGTATTGCTCAAATAAATGTGATTTCTACATGGTATTCAAAAACTAATGTAAATTAAATGTGAAGATATTTACTAATGATTTAAAGATTGGAAGTTGACATGATTGCTTTGTGAAGATTATTGTCTTCATTTCTTGATGTTAGAAGATTTGGCTCGTGGTGAACTTCAACTTTCCCCGGTGAGTGGCGTGATCTTCCAGACGGTGCGGTCAGACCGGGGATCAAATCTTCTAAATTATTAGGTAGAGGAAAATCGGTGTGCTGGGTTAACTTACTAATCAAAATCTCTTATTACTCGATCCGCTTGTCTTGAATAAGAGCTTCTTTTTGCAAGGTGTGGACCCGCGGTGGTTTTTCCATATCATAAGACCTAACAATTCCAAACTCATAACTCTGTGATAAGAAGACACCAACCCCTCTTGCACGACACTGATGGTTGGATTTATAGTTATCCCCTCTAAGGATTTCTTTCTTACTCATGGGGATGCATTAAATAAGAATTAATCAAATGAGGCTTACCACTCGTCTCATAAGTTTAATTTCCAATGCTTTATCGCATCCACCCTTCTTTTTTTGGCTCTTTAGGAATAGATCACACCTCTCAATTTCATCCACATCGATGGGTGTCATCGATGACCTTGACTCTTCCTCAGTCATCCCCCATCAATTGCAATATGGACATCATTTTCAAAACGTTCTTGCACTAACTCGATGGTCGCCAAACCATAACCCCAATGGCTTTTCCGATAAAGAGTTACATTCTTCAAGGCAATACATTGTTTTTCTTTCCTTGTCCCCTATGTTAGGATCTCATAGTCATCTCACTACTGAAGACATGGTGATGTAAATAGACACAAATTTTTAGAGAAGTAGATTAACTGTTTTTTGTTCATTCTCCAAGGCTCTTCTTTTGTGGATCCCCCAACTTTCTAACCCTATGGAAAGATGATTTTTCCCAGAACTTTTTCTGTGTTTAATGTTATGATTATTACAATATTGAGAATAAGATTTATTACTAATTGCGATTATACCATGATTTAGTGCTAGATTCGGAAAAATTTAGTTTTTTTGTCGATTTGATCAATGGCCAATAGTTAATGTGAAGGTCGTGTTTAATAATGACAACTATCTGTGATGCAGTGCAAAGGGATGGTACCAGAGAAAATTTGTATAATCGGACTAAATAAACTACATCAATCGGTGGCTCTACCAGGCACCAATAATCTTAACCTTAATTGGTGCTTCGTTTTCCGGTACCAATTTGATGATACCTGGGCTAAGACCCTTCGAGGCCCACGAGCTTCGAGCTTAGGGTATTGTCTAAATTCCAACTCGAGGCCCATAAAGGGACGCGTGATCCATCCCTAATTAAGGATATTATTGATTCCTACAAGGAAGCTTTCTCGAGTTGCCAATTGTACTCGAATTACTATACTTAACAAATAAGGAAAGGAGTTCTAATCCCATTAGAGATCGGGTTCCCCTCCCCTATAAATACACAGGCCTGGTAAGCCTTTATAAATTCAATACACACTTACGATAACGCATATGCTAACTTAAGCATCAGAGTGTTTACCCCCCGGACACCGGGGGCATTGTCTTGCAGGTTGGACGCGATTCAAGGGATCACGAAGAGAGGCTTCATACGGTGGAAATAGATTCATCAGTAGCCAAGCTAACAGTATAAACATAGGAAGAAATTATAATCATAAAATATAACCTGAATTTTTTTCACATGTTGAAATTGGGGATCAATAATCACGACCACAACAAAACCTATATAATATAACAAAGAAACACATGAACTACCTAAACTAATAATATAAAAAGATGAACCAACAATATAAACATAAGAATAAATTATAATAATAAAATCTAACTAGATTCTTTTACAAATGTTGAAACTGGGGAATGATACTGGGGGATTGTTGATCACGACCTTTGAAAAAATAACTAATTCAATAAATATAAAAGGTAAACAAACAAAGAGTATTAGAAAACACAAAGTAAATATTTCTAACCATTTACAAAAGATCCACCAACTTTCGTATGCTTATCTTCAGCTGGCTAGCACCGTAGTCGCGGTTGAAGAAATTGAGGCCATATCTTCTGCTTATGTCAAATATAACTGCTGAACAATAGTAAGCTAACTCTATAAATGCAGTCGATGGAATCAAATGTGGTATTTAATAACCCCAAGGGAAAAAATTTATAACACATGATCTCTATATAGATAAAATAACTCTAGTTACAACACTTCAAGATACAAGTGTAAAAAAGAAATGATACATGGGTAAAGAAACTAGGAATCCATGACGTTTAAGTATATATGGGTAATGACTGTGAGTCAAGGTGTTATAGGCAATAACTAATGTCCTTTGATAGGAGGAGTAACACACCCAAATAAATCACTGCTAAATATAAAAGTACACCCTTCTCCACTCCAGATTCATTATTAAGGATTTATACACTTACCAATACATCATCAATATCATATTCAGTATTGGGATTTGTAAACCCAATGCTACATCCAATCATTTGATTTATTACTTGTAAGCTTAACGTTACATCTCGAATTATTTTACACCTGATTCGTACACCTAGCGCTACATTACTCTCACCTACTTCGAGTCTAATACGCTGGACAAAGTAAAAGTAAAACTCCACAGATTTGGCCGAGCAAATTACTTCGAGCATACCACGATAACAAATATATATTCAAATGCTACAACACATCGAGTAATGTGCACCTTTATATGTTACAATGAGCTTTCCCATGTGGCTAATCTCCCCAACATATTTCTTCAATTTAGACACATGTGGCCCGCTCAAGGTCGCGATCAATCTCACATTTAGAATTATCCAAGTAGTTGATAGACCTCGAGCCCATCTTCCACCTTGACCTCGGCCCGCATTCCCGTCGAGATCTCCAGATCTAATGGTTAAAGAGGTGATAGCATCTCAAGCTTGACTATCCATAGAAGTTTGAAGGGGAAACCAAACTTCACGAGTCTTACCTATACCTTCACTAGACGTTCGAAGGCCTGTGGATTTGTAAGAATTTGGATTCTTAAGGCTTTCTTGGTGCTAATAGATGGTACCATTTAACTACTCGCATCATCTACAGATTGATAATGGTCTATCCTATCAATGATATTAGATAACGAGGGATATTATCAATAAGGTCCATCTAAAGGACCCCATGGTAAATCCTATTGGCTCGAAGACTCTCTGAGAGCCTTAATGATAGAGCTTCTCTGAGGAACTTCATCCCCGAGGCAAGAATTTACATAAAAAGGACAGAGCCCGCCCTAGCATTTTTAAGGCTTGAAGAAATTTTTAAAAAATAGGCCTTACATGTAATATTTAAAGTGTATTATATTTATAAAATGGGACCTCACACGTAAGTTTATTGAGGAAATTAACTGAAATATATAATATTTGCTAATTTTTTCTTACATATATATAGTGAAAATAAATTTTAAAAATGAGGACCCCGTATAATTAAAAATTTGGGGCCTGAGGCGAACATTTCAGTTGCCTCACACTGGGGTTGGACCTGCTAAAGGGTCTTTGAGCACAATAACGTAGGCTTCGATAGCCCTTCAAAAGGTATTAACCTCCTATCTGGTACACCTATTTCGCTCCACCATGTCGCTGGCTCGAGCTTGAAACTTCCTTACCTCGGATGGTTGGGCAGCTACTATTACACCAGCTGGTGCAAGCTTTGAGTAAAGAATACTGAGCACTAGCATTGTTCACTTGCTTCAAGTGTTTCTTACGAGTCTCGAGCTCTTTCTCCTCATTATCGAGCTTCAACGCTTAAGACTCAATATCAAACTCCCCTTTTATAAGCACGTTGACCTCAAGAGTTAACCTCTCAACCTCTATCTTCTCATTCTCAGGTTCTGCTAGAAGTTGGCTGCACTCAACCTCTTGGTCTTTGCAGCGATCGCGCATAACCTCGGTCACAACAACGAGAGGGGCTGGAGTATAAATCAAGAGAGCTCGAGGCTGACAGTGACTAAGTTAGTTTTTTTATAAAAAAAAGAAAAAAAGAGAGAAAAAGAAAAGGATGAATCAATTTACTGGGAGAACGTGGGCCAGAATCCTCAGATTACTCTAATATTGGGTTGAGAGAGCACACTTGTTGCTGGATCACGGCTATGTTAATGATGGGGTTGCACTGACGAGTGGATTTATGTGTCCATTTTATACGGTTATTTTGGGGATTTTTTGGATTCACTTTTGTGCTCTAAATGTGGCATTTTCCCTTGAAATTCTCTAAGATGAGTTAAGAGCGACTTTATATTTTTATTACTTTTCTAGGGGATTTTGTGTGATAAGGCAAATGTTAGAAGACTTTGAAGACTTCGAAAACTATCTTTGAAAATTTGAAGACCCTCTTTTGAGCCTTTAAGACTAGAGGGATTAAAGAAAATTTTATGCAGAGGAGGACTTGAAACAAGAAGAAGAAAGAACTCAAGATGCTAAATCTGGGATCCATCGTGAGTCACGACGACCCTGTCGCCAGTCGCGACAGATGGGTGGCCAGAAATCTGTCATTCTTTTTTATTATAAATATCAAACCCTATCCTCTCTCTTCAGACCACTCCTTCTTCCTGCGATTTTCTGTGCTAAGAACCCAAGTTTTCTTCTTCTTTTCTTAGTTTTTGTAGATTAGTTATGTTTTTTCATTATCTAGGCTAGTAATCTCCTTGGGAGCAATGGATTGAAGATTCCTTATCAATGTCTACAGAATCATTTCTATCTATTTAATGCTTTCTCTATTGTGTA
>JAULKJ010290515.1:0-12330 GCA_032355405.1 Rubia balearica | reverse complement strand
TGGCTTTCAATTTGATTTGGTCATTCCATTACAAGCAAAGTGTCAAAGCAAAACCATGGAAACTTACATATGATGTGTGAGTAGTTCGAACTTACCTTAGATTTGCAGTCTCTCTCTCTCTGGGGCATGTGCATCAGTTTCTAAGGGCAGTTTGCTTGTATGGGTGAGATGATTATTATGGTCAGTGCTTACTAGCTAATTAAGCAATGAAATGGTTTTATTATATGGTGCAAACGTACCATCTTAATTGACGTAAACTATTGTTGTTATCACACTAATGTTGTTGAATAAGGCACCATGAAACAAGCTACAACAGCACATGATTATGAATTTTACGGGTACATGTGTTCTAATCAAATGACTTGCAGCCTGAGCAACGGAGATCATGTGTTCTAATCAAATGACTTGCAACCTTAGCAACGGAGATCTTGTATCTATTCCATGGACAAAGTTACTTGTTAGGGAAGATATGCGTTCCAATGCCCTAACAATACTTCATCCGTTCTTCTAAAACTATCATATTTTTTATATTTTTATCAAGGCTTCTTACAAGAATAATAACTAATACACCACCTCCACTTAGTACCAATTGGTTTTAAAATGGAAACTCAAAATACCTTGAAATTTAATATGGTACCAGAGCCGAGTATTTGGCACTTGGGGTTGAGTTGGGTCGTGGAATGTTTCCACATTGACACGTGAGGGAGCATGTTGGAAGATATACTTTCAACAACAAAATTATTTAAATACTCCCTCCGTCCCGGAATAAATGGCACATTGAAATGTGGCTCGATATTTTATACAAGATGAGGTGACAAAGAATAATTGTGAAAAAGTAAGAATATTTTGGGAACGCAATGTAGCCGGCTATAAAGTTGTTGAATCTTAAAAAGGATAGTGTAAGAATTTTACAACATATTCTTTACCATTATGTGTAAGAATTAAAGTGTGTCATTTATGTGGGACGAACGAAAATAAAAAGTGTGTCAATTATTCCGGGAGGAGTAGTAGGGTTTAGTTTGAGAGAAGGGAGAGGGAGTATAAGATCATTTGTACGAATAAACTATAATACTCCCTCCGGTTTTTTAACATTGGCACCGTTTGACCAACACTTTTCTCAAGACATGTTTGACCATTGATAACTTTAGTTTTATATAATAACGGTAAATAAAAATTTGATATTCAGTTACTACATGTTACGGAGAATCTAAAGGTATCTCATATGTTAATTTTATTGTTTATATACTGTATAAAATTTATGGTCAAACATGCATTGAAAAAAGTGAATAAAAAAGGATGTCAATGTTAAAAAATCGGAGGGAGTAGAAGAGAGTTTATCCTTTGAATAAATATCATATTGGAAAGGAAAAATGGAGTTGCCTCGTGTTAATGCGATGGGCCGGTATACTTATCGACATCAACTGTCTCAATTCAAACTATTCGTCATATTAATGAAGGTTGGTTTTGTTTTTGTGCTTCTTCTTTCTTGGTTATATTTATGTACATCTTCTTCTTTTTTAGGCAATCAACCATAACGGCACCAGCATTTATGATCACCAGACAACTCCACAGTCATATGCAGAGAGAACAATTTGTAAATTCATGCAAGTATGACGGAGAAATCAATGTCAATCAACCATAAAAGTGTGAAAAACCAAAAATTCAAGTAGAGCACATCACCCTAAGTCTTTAATGTAGATACATTCAACGCCTACATTATACTATATCACTAATAGGTTGAAATACTACTCCCTCTGTTTCATTGAAAGTGACAAACTTTCCTTTTTTGGTTATTTTTTTTAAATTTAGCACACTTTCCTTTTTTGAAAAGATTCCTTCAATTTCATCCACTCATTCTACTTTTTCCTTTCTAAATTCAATTTCATCCACACATTCCATTCACCTAAATCCAAGCACTTAAGGCTATGGTGCCACATCCAACGAAACGGAGGTAGAATAAATTTCTCTCTCGGCCAAACTATTCATGTACGTCAACTGTCTCAAATATTAACTTGTAATATATAAGTAGTAATATTATCATGTGAGGTATCGTTGGATTCTTCGTAGCATGTACTTTTCAAATATTAAAATTTTACATTATATTAACATATGTAGTAAAAGTTATTAATGGTCAAACATGCCTTGAGAAAAAGGGGTAAAAAAGTGTGTCAAACTCTTTTGAACAGAGGGAATACATCAACTGTCTCAAACTATTGATACACCATGTCCGTGTGGAGCTCAAGTGGGGAGTCACACCCCACTCACTCTCAGTGAGCCAGTCACGTGGGATGTTATCCCACCTTGTAATAGATAGGTTTTTTCTCATTGTAGTTATAATTTTTCAATAGTTATTAGTGCATAATTGTAATAGAAAATAGATTAGCAGTAGTACTAGTTTATCACCAACTTTATAAATCATTTCTATATCTTAAAGAGAAGGGTACTACTATTTGTTTTAAAAAACCATCTCAAACTATTCATATTGGGCAAAATTTGTGGAGAAATAATAAATGAAAGCTGATTTTGTTTTGTGCTTCTTCTTCTTTTTTTGAAAAAGGGGTTTAATTCATTGATTTTTAATAGTGTTTACAAAGTGTAGAGTAGTACTCCATGAAAACCAACTTAATGAATTGGTCTTTTAAAATTGAACCAATTGGTCCGCAATTGGGTATCCAATTTTTGGTAACAATAATCTAGTATCGTCTATGAGCATACCAAAATCTAATCTATTTGCCACTAGTGATTGGATAGCATGGACTGCTTGTTGCGCATCTCCCTTGATAGCAGTAATTACAAAGTTTTTTTTGTACGCATCCACTTACTGCATCTGTAAGTGTCAAGGCCTCTGCAATGAGTGTTGGGTATCTAAACTTGATACGTTTTGTTTCACCATATACCCAATTGTTATCTTGATTCTGTACATGTCATCCTAAACATATTGCTCCATCCGATGTTGCTGCATCAAAGAAGAGTGTTAAACCTGGCTGAGGAGAATTTGAGTCTAGATTAGGGCTAACTATCTGACATTCTCTTATTGTTGTATAAGCTTTGGATTTTCCTTGTTTAATCTCATCAATTTGTCTCACATAATGTTGTATCACTTGAGATATGTGAAACTCGTGGTTTTCACCATGTAGAAGCTGGTTTCTATGATACCACAATTGATTGATGCGTATGGCAATAAGTGACATTGTTTCCTTGTCCAAATGAAGAAGTAGATCCTGTATCCAGAATGCCAAGTTTGGTTGTTGGTATAGAAAGATCTTTTCATGTATGTTAGCCTCAAACCATAAGTGGTGAGCGAGTGGACAATGGAAAAAGATATGTTCTGCAGAAGTGTCTTCCGAGCTGCAAGTGAGGCAAAGTTGTTCTGCCTGACATTTCCTTTGATGAAGGTGTTTTGCTGTAGGAAAATAGTCTTTGTATATCAGCCATATGAGATGACATATCCTCGGGGGACCGTTAAATTCCAAATCTTTTTCCAGTGGGGGAATGGTTCAACACTGCTATTTGCCACATATCCTGCATCATCCAAAGAATAGTAATTAATAGAAATATTGTAGGACGATTTTACCATGTAATTACTATCCTTAGTAGGTTGCCAGCTCCATATATTTTCATATTGACTCCTTGGTCTGGCATTGAGAGGATTAGCTATGCTTCTTCTTCACTGAAAGTTTCTCTTATCATAGTGGAATTCCATCTGGTTCCATTTGCTTCCTTAAGGTTATCTACTGTTATGTTATTTGGATAATTCTGCGGCAAGGAGGTTGGCTTCGCTGCTCCCTGTTTCAGTATCCAGAAATTGGATTTTACCCTAGTTGAGTTTCCTTTGCCTATTCTCCTCCTGTTTCCATGTACAATAAGGTCTGTTCCCTCTATGTTGATCTCCATGCAAAAGACCGTCGGTACCCAACTTTTGCTTCCATGATGGAAGTATCTGGATGGTATCTCGCTTTTATAAGCAATGCTACTATAGAGTTTAGTTTTGTAAGTAACCGCCAAACTTGCTTCCCCAACAACGCTTTATTGAAGTGCTTTAAATCTTTGAAACCCAGTCCTCCAACTCATTTTGGTGTACACATTGAAATTCATGTTGCCCAATGGATTTTCTTTTTTTTCTTTTGTGCTTCCCCACCAGTAATTAGCATACAATTGATGAATATCATCTAACAAAGTATCGGGCAACTTAAAACATGACATAGTGTATGTAGGCATAGCTTGTAGTACTGCCTTGATCAAAACTTCCTTTCCACCCTTTGAAAGTTGTTTATGTTCCCAAGTCTGTACTTTTGACCAGACCTTAGTTTTTATGTTTTCAAGAGCGGGAATTTTTTTATCTCCCAAAGGTAGTTGGCAGTCCTAGATACTTATCAGATCCTGGAGATTCAATCATGTCATTCGTTGCCAAAATATCTACCTTTGTTTCATTGTGACCTGATACCGCTTCGTAGTCTTGTAATATTTGTTTCAGCACCGTGGCTTCTTTTTGGGAGGCTTCTCCAAACATTAAGGTATCATCTGCAAATAGTAAATGAGAAAGAACCAGTGTTGTTCTTGCAATTTTCAGCCCTGATAATTCCTTGTTTCTTATCTTTCCTTGTAGCATACTGGATAGCACTTCTCCACAAATAATAAACATATATGGTGATAAAGGATCTCCTTGCCTAATTCCCCGTGTCGGTTGCAGGTTTCCAAAACTGCTTCCATTAAGCATGAAGGAGAATTTCACTGAGGAAATACACCACTCTATGAGTGATATAAAGTGTGATTGAAACCCCATCCTTTGAAAATCCTTCAGTAGGGATGCCCATTCAACTCTATCAAAGGCTTTACTCATGTCCAGCTTTATGGACATATATCCTTTTTTTCCTACCGTCTGCTTTTTATGTAGTGATGGCCTTTGTGCGCCACTAGAATATTATCTAGTATCAGTCTATTTTGCACAAAGGCACTCTGTGTATCAGGTATGATGAATCCCATAATTTTACGCATTATGTTTGATATGCATTTTGATGCTATGCGATATATCACATTACATAGGCTAATTGGGAAATATCAGTCGTTTGCATTTTTATTTATTACATTTATAGGTTTCTCCTGATTTAACAGTTGAAGTGCAAATTCCGAAACCTTTGGACCAACTATATGCCAAAAATTTTGAAAAAAAATGATGGTGGCATGCCATCAGGGCCAGGAGAGTTATTTGGAGTCATTTGCTTGAGTGCTTCAAACACTTCATTGTGCTTGTATGGGCGGCAAAGGTCTGAGCTCATCTGGTATGTAACTCTGGGTAAAATACTGGATGTTGATTCTTCTAAAATGGCATCATTTGGTAATGGGAACTGAAAAGTTCCTGAAAATGGAGTAATATTATATTCTCCATTTCTCTTTTTATGAACACCGTCTTTCTGTTAGATCCTTCAATCAATGTAAAGAATTTCTCCTTTTCCTTTTGCTTGCAAAAGAGTGAATTTATTTTGTATTTCTATCCCCTTGTTGCAACCAATTCTTCTTAGCTCTCTGCTTCCATTTTTCATCCTCAATGTCTAAGAGGTATTCAATCTCTCTTTTAAAGATCGATATTTCTATTTGAATCGCATTTGTAATCGTGCCCCCTTGCAGTCTCTCAATTTCCCTTGACAAGGCCTCTAATTTCTTTTCGTGATTTTTAACTTCTTGTTTTGCCTATAATTGAATCTCACTTGCACAGTTCTTAAGTTTATCATTGAGACCTAATGATTGTTCAGTCCAACTTCTTTGAATTATTTTATCACAATCCGGTGATTGCATCCAGTAATTTTCAAAACGAAAAGGTCTTCGTTGTCTTGAATGTGTCTCCCCATATCTACCATGTGTAACTTGTAGCAGAATCGGTGCATGATCTTATCTATGGTTAAAAAGGTGAGTCACTTGAGAGGCAGGATATACATTTAACCAATCTGGTGAAGCAACTACTCTATCAAGTCTCGCTCTGACTGTGTATGATTCCTACCAATTTCTGCACCATGTGAATTTATTTCCAATGTACCCCTAATCACTAACATTACCTTCATTTAGTGCACTTCAAAATAATTCTATTTTCCAGTTTGGTCTTCTATTAGCACTATCCAGTTCATGCTAGTGCAGAACATCATTAAATTCTCCAATGCAAAGCCATGGAAGTTGTGAATGTTGTTTAAGATTTGGGAATTGTTCCAAGAATTGTTTTTTTGCTTGTGTCTGGTTCACCATAAACACCTGTGCAACGCCACAAAGAAAGAGTAACTGGATCTTTTATTGTAAAATTAATAAAATTAAAAGAATAAGACAAAACACAATTATCCACTTCTTTATTCCATAATAAAGCAAGACCCCCCGAATTTCTATTTGAATATACAAAATATCCATAGAAATCCAGTTGATCGTTTAATTTGGACAATAAAAATGATGAGAACTTAGTCTCTAAAAGAGAAATAAAATGCGGACTAAACTTATAAATAAAAAATTTTAAATGCCTCACTGCTCGAGGATTGGACAATCCCCGGCAGTTCCAACTTACGCAATTTATTGATCTCGACAGGACTGGACTTTTCCAGTCTCCGCCGCTAGTCCATTTGTGGAAGAATCCATATTAAGGGTCAATCTCAAAGGAAAGAAGGGAACTATCTGCTGCTGATCAGTCTGAATATTTTTTGCTTAACTAAGAATTAAGTCTTGGATCTGATCCGCCTTTCTTTTCTCTGTAAAATCAAGAATTGGGTCACCATGAATTTTAGCCAACTAAATTTTTTGGGCCGATAGGTCTTCTGAGCTTTTTTTTTTTTTGGCCAACTTGAAGTGTTTCTTAATTCTGGTACAGTCCAACCCAGACTCTTGCTTCTTCTCGAACATTCCCGATCCTTCAACTCCAAAAATTTTTCCAGATTTATCATCGATATTATCAGACCTATATTCCTTAACCATGGCATCTTTATCCTTCTCCAACATAATTTTAAGCGGCATAGTTTTCTTCTTCATTGTCGATTTGCTTTCAACCTCTGTGAGTGGGCTTCTGCTAAAACCCGGTGGCGGGGCACAGTGAGGCGGACTGTGAGGATGGAATGGCAATGCCGACTCAGGGCTACTGGCGACGGACAAGAAAGATGCCAGCAAGTCACGGAAGCGCTGGATGGGGTGGTTCAAAAGCGAGTTAATAACTCGTTAATCCTTGCCCGCGAAGTTCAGCAAATTTGTCGTACATGGAATTTTAGCTAGGGAAGATTGCCATTGTTTACAAGTTGTGTCGCTCGATATTGTTTCCAGAGAAAACAGGTTCGATAAATTGAACTCTCTACTCGGCATTAAACTCGGGCAATTAACTATCGGCCCATTAACTTGACGGGCATGATTGTAGTATTTTGATTTTACTGTTGAAAACGCTGATCTAGTCATTTTTATTGTCCTAAAAATTGGGCTGAAAATTTGCGTCCGTTGAGGCTGGATTGGCGGGGTAATTAACGGTAATATGATCGTTTTCGGCACCATCTTCTGTTTGCCTTTGTCAACGGCACCGCCGCCTGCACTTAATTTTTTGGTCATCTCCTCCACTTGCTGATTATGAATTTCAGTTTTCAACAATGGATTATTTTCCCCAGTTTCTGTTTGTTTAACTAATTGCTGGGAATTGTGTTTCTCTTGTTCTAGTCTCGCAGCCTCTGCTTCTGCCTCTCTTTTTGTTGCAGACTACGTTGGTGCATTACTCCTGGGCCTGGCTGCGGAATTGGTGTATCATTGTCAAATCGAGAAACTTTGGAGCTCATCCCACCGGCAAAGGATTATCCCTGCAAGGAGTGTTCTTCGAGGGATAATCTATTTTTGTATGATTCGTGAGGCCACACAATTCACATAAATGGGGTAAGCATTCATATTGTAAATAAAACATAAAAGTTTTACCACTCTGTTCGTCAACAAAATCACGAATCCATGGAATCGGTTCATCTACTGGAAGAAGCACTCTAATTTTTAAATCTGCTCCCATGCTACTTTGACAAATCCTCCCAGATCATTCCCTACGATAGTGGCCGTGTTACGAAATAGTTCATGACTGAAATAATGGTGATTTGATTATGAATCAAATACTTAATTAAAAATCAACTATATGTGTTCAAATTTTGACATATATATATATATATATTAACTTTGAAACTATTTTCAAATTTCCAATATTTAAATACTCTCAATTTCATTGTGAATTTAAAGTAAAAGTTCATAATGGATTAACTAGTATTTAAGTTATATAATGTAGTTATAATTTAAAGAATGTTTCCATAACATTATTTTGATTAATATTTAATTGTTAATAAATTCTATATTCAACCACTTTCAATTTTTTATTATCTATTCATTTATTTATCTCAAAAAGATTTTAAATTGTTTAAATTTTGACAATTTTAAATGGTTTTAATTTGATATGAAATTTTAAAATAAGCATTTTAAAATAATTTGAAATTGGATGCAACTTAATGTGTTAAATTTTTAAGTTGAATTTAAAATTAAAAATGATACTAATATATCAATGTGTTTCAAATTAATGTCATCAAAGTCATTGTTTAATGCAAATCAAAAGTTGAAAAATATAATTTCATTATAATAGCCTAATTAATATTTTATGATTGATAGATGATAAATTTTGAATTAAACAAATATTTATTTGAAAATCTAAATCTTTTTTATAAATGTATCTATAATTTGATAATTGATTCATGACTACATTTAATCATACTTAGTTCTTAATTATGATTGTGTAATAATAATTTTAAATGGTTAAATAATTACATGTTAATATGTGATATTTCATTCATTATTAGTTGAAATAATATGTTATATGTACTTGCATATGGTTGATGACACTAAATATTTATATAGATAATAATAAAATAAAAAATCCTTATATGCCCTTCCATTATTTGGTAGAGAAAGAATTTCCAGATTTCACTTTTTTGAAATTCCAAGGCGAGTTCTGTGGGGAGAAAATTTATGCTAGTCATATGAGATATTATCTTTGAATAATGATTATTTTGAAAAAAAACATAGAATTCGATGAGTTTACTAATTATTCTGTGATCTGAGATGAAATATTAATTATATAGTTTGTCTTCCATTTTTATAGCATAACAATCATTTTTTTGTGAATATTGATTTGTTGGAAATCCCTCAAGTTCGTCTAATCTATAATTTGTTTGATGTTATGAGATGTGATTTTCGAATAATGAATTCAACCGAATAAGACATACGATTTGTTGGGAATTCTCAAGGTCTTGTGTTTCGAGGCAAAGAGTTAGGTGACGTGTATAACTTGCATACTAAGAGTTACAAACCTAATAATCTAGGAATTACGAAGTGTAACTGATAAAATGTATCTTGTAAAATTATTTTATATGCGGATATTGGTAGGGTGTGAGTGAATTTTGGTTCGATTCGCAGATTGTGGATGACTTGTCGACCTTGGGGCCTCGCTTGCAGGTGTTGGAGAATTTAGAACCCAAGGCGAAAGAAACTGGTGATCTAAGGGTCGGACATCATTTATCCAAGGAGGAGATCGGATGCCTCCGGGAGAACACTTGTTTGTGTACTGTGGGGTTTATCCTAAGTAGCACCGGTACGAATCAGGGTATGGGTATGGGTATGGGTACGGGTAAGAGATTCGATAAATTGAAAATTAGGAGGTACATGTACGAAATGGGTACGATTATAAATAAAAATTAAAAAATATATTAATATTATTAATAATAATTATTCATTTCTGAATCAAAGATAATATGATTTTATATTGTAAACAATTTAAAGTAAATGAAAACATCCAAATGTAGTTTAAACTTAATATTTATCATAATAATTAGCAAATAAACTACATAACAAGATTATAATTCGATGTCTTAAGACTAAAATAAGCAAACACCAAATAAAATTCATCGACCAAGTCAACGAAAAGCAGAAAAATAAGCATTAAAAGTGAATGAAAAACACCAATCTTCAACAATAAGAAATCAATGACTATTATAATAAAATATAAATATAATTTATATTTCAAATATGTAATAAATTTTCACTGTTTGTATATGAGAATTGGCATAAATATTATGGGAAAAACAAACGAATGAAAAAAAAAGGAATAAGAGGAAAAATAATTCCAAAATAAATATCTGAACAGTGCACATTATATATAGTGGAATAATATAGATATGCAGTTCTCTTAACACTAAATTGAAGTAGCAACTAAGCCATCAATAATCACCACTTCAAAATTCTTCATTTGGTTATCATGCTCGTTATAATCATAGGTAGCCTGAGTCAATTCCAAAGTTCCTTTTGGTGATTATGCTCGGCAACCTGAGCCATTTCCTTGCCAATCACAACAGCAAAAAGATAGTTCAAATACGTCTAACACAAATTTGCAAGCAAGGGATTGCCAACAGAGTAGATCAAAAACAGAACAATCTAGATGAAGAATAGTAAAAACATAAAGGAACTGAATAGAAATCAACTAAAAGAGATCAAAACAAAAGACAATTCTCCTCTAATATTGATTTTCCATTCACCAGAAAATCACATATTTGTCCAAGGACATTCAGCCTATGATGTGCACCTTTATGCATGTGTCAACCAATGTATTTGACACATTTATTATCATGTTTTGTTTGGTTGATTGCTAGTTTTAGTTATGTATACACAACAAAGGGTTTGGATGACAATTATTGGTTTTCTTATCTAAATTCTGGGTTTTTTGGACTTCATTGGATCTAATGGACACTTTGTCCTCACAAGAACCTAAATCTTCTTTTGTGAGCTTATTAATAGGTGTTTTGTGAGAATTTTGGCATCAATTTGTAGAAAGCTATCTGCCAAGGCGACTGAAGATATTCAAAGGCCATTCACAAGAATAATAGAAGATATTTGAAGGCCATTGGTAAGGATGGTAGTAAACAAGAATTCCACGGACTTAAAGTTTGGTAGTAGATGAAATCGAGCCGAAAAAGACGGAGTCGGAGTTCAAAAAGGCAAAAAATTAAAGCAGTCGTCAATCGGCCGAATCAACCAACCGTACAACTGACCAGCACGAGGCTAGCATGGCCCGTGCAGCCAAGGGTAACTAGCACGGACCGTGCCAACCAACACTAATTGTGTCACACCCACTTGGCACAGACTGTTTGGCACCAGTCGGCTCGTGTCACTCAAATCGCTAGGGCACAGACCGTGCCATTTCACATGGTTTGTGTCATCTCAACTCCAAAATACAAAGACCAGCCCATGGGGTGTGAAGAACAACACAGCCCGCTCCGTTCTACTGATCAAAAAGTGCTTCCAGCTGACGACCCATGCCAAATGACACGGGGCAAACGATTAGAAGTTTAAAATGGGGCTCCAGCTGATGGCCAATGCTGTCTAACACGGCTCATTCCGGACCGGTTAAGTCATGCCAGCATGAGGCTACACAGGTCGTGCCATGGTGTGCGGCTTTTGTCAGCACAAAACTAACCCTACTGGCACAGACTGTGCCATTTTCTACGGGTCATGTCAATTGCGGCTGCTAGGGTATTTTTTGTCCTATTTCTGGTCTTCTTCAAGGCCCAATTCCCTACTATTATATATATGGACCTATTTCTACTAGGTTTTAAGTTTATACTCATTTTAGACTCTCAAAAGTAGGGTAGAGAGAGAGAAGAGCTCTTCCTTCTCTATAAATCTTTTCTCTTCTTCTCCTTATTTTTCTTTTTCCCAAAGGCATTGAATCCAATGAAATACTTGGGTTCAATTCTCAGGGAGTAGTTAATTTACTTTGGGTATGTATATGTATTCATGAATTCATGTTTGTTTTGTGATATTCCTTAGATCTTCCTATTTCTATGTGTTTATGATTATTATGTTGGCTTGTTCTTCATGTTCTTATTAACTACATGATTGTCAAACTAATATTGGCACACACCATAGTCTACTTTCATGTTGGCGCAACTATTGATATCCCCTAGGGAAGGAAACCTAGATGTACTTGGGGTAACGATAGTTCAGAATGTGCATTTGGGTTGCCGAGTCAACGTTATGATCCCTCATACACTAGTCTTATCCGGCATATTGGCTCGAAGGTTACAGAAAGAGATAGCATTAGTAGCAAACTACGGTTAGTGTTTTGCAACCCTAGAGTGGGAGGTCATCGTCGTACCTCTCAAAGATGTAATTTTTAAGCCCATTTGCTTACTAAATACAACTAAGTATATAGTATGGAAAGTTGGGGTCGTCCACAGAGAAGAGGGATATTCCCAAGCATTTATGCATACAAGGGTGAATATAAGCCTAGATATATATATATATATA
>JAULKJ010290514.1:0-21273 GCA_032355405.1 Rubia balearica | reverse complement strand
AAATCAACCAACGGCTACTTATCAAATTCTATTAGTTTGGGGGAATTCAGTTTATGTCCCAAATTCCATTTTTCCAAAACTCATGCTAAAACTTATGCTAATACGATTGATTTTAATGTGTATAAGTACATACAACTCATGCTAATACTAAAAAATTCACGGACTACTCTAAGATATTGTGAACATAGTTCAAAATATATAGAGGTATTTTTACACATAAATGGCAACACACGTGCACGTCTTTTGAATGATTAATATAGCATCACAATGAATGAATAGAGTTTTAAAATAAAATGTGCACAGCATGCTATATATTTATTTGGTTGCCACAAATGTATAAGTTAAAAAATTACTATAATGGGATTCATTTTTCGCACAAGAATATCAACATTCAAGTAAAATTTTGCATGCTTCAAAGCCAATTCAACTTCGATATTGATAAAATTTATTTCTTGTGAGGCTTTGTTCATGCATGCCATATAGATCTACTTAAGTTTTTAATAATGTATACTGATATTTAAACGATTAGATTAATCTTTTTACTATTCTTTATAAAATAAGTATACCTTCTAAGAATCTTTTGGTCTATGTGATTAAGAAATAACTAAACGCGACCCTCGCACAATTGTATTACTTTATGTAATAATTTTCAAAAATGGGAAAATGAATTTAAAAAGCTTCTAATGAGAATGTGTGTGTCTTTCTTTGGAACAAAACCATGTAAATGTGACATGAACATCAATCTTTCTACAAAAATTGGCTTTAATGCGCCTCCTTTTAAAGGATATATGCAACAGTGCATCTTAATTTCAGGATTTTACATGCCATACAAACCCATGAAGCAATATTGTGAATAGTACGTGCTCCAAAGCACTTCTTGTTGCAAATTATCATTTTGTTGTGCTACAAAAACTAGATCCATCGTCTTACAACAAAATCTTCTGAGGTATATTTTTAAGTAACGATTTCGTAATTATTTAGCAACAAATCAACCAACGGCTACTTATCAAATTCTATTAGTTTGGGGGAATTCAGTTTATGTCCCAAATTCCATTTTTCCAAAACTCATGCTAAAACTTATGCTAATACGATTGATTTTAATGTGTATAAGTACATACAACTCATGCTAATACTAAAAAATTCACGGACTACTCTAAGATATTGTGAACATAGTTCAAAATATATAGAGGTATTTTTACACATAAATGGCAACACACGTGCACGTCTTTTGAATGATTAATATAGCATCACAATGAATGAATAGAGTTTTAAAATAAAATGTGCACAGCATGCTATATATTTATTTGGTTGCCACAAATGTATAAGTTAAAAAATTACTATAATGGGATTCATTTTTCGCACAAGAATATCAACATTCAAGTAAAATTTTGCATGCTTCAAAGCCTATTCGACTTCGATATTGATAAAATTTATTTCTTGTGTGGCTTTATTCATGCATGCCATATAGATCTACTTAAGTTTTTAATAATGTATATTGATATTTAAACGATTAGATTAATCTTTTAACTATTCTTTATAAAATAAGTATACCTTCTAAGAATCTTTTGGTCTATGTGCTTAAGAAATAACTAAACGCGACCCTCGCACAATTGTATTACTTTAGGTAATTAATTTCTGATAAATTTTAAAAGCTTCTAATAAGCCTGCGTCTTCTTAAATTTGAACTTTACCACGCACAAGTAACATGAACCAACAATGTTTCTATATTAATTAGCTTTAATGCGTCTCCTTCAACCAGATAGTGGCAAAAATTCATCTTAATTTATAGGGTTTTACATGCTCTACAAATCCATGAAGCAATATCAAGAATGATACTTTCTCCAAAGCACTTTTGGGTAACAAAAACTTGAAACTTGTTGCAAATTATTATTTTGGTGTGCTACCAATGTTTAACCGATTGTCTTACAACACAATGTTCCAAAGTACTCTTTAAGAATTAGGTTCATAATATTTTGCAACAAAGAAACCTACTACTACTTAACAAATTTATTAGTTTAGGGGGAATTCACTTTATGTACCAAATTCTATTTGTCCCAGGCCTGTGTTAATGGATTTCCACTTCTTATCTCTACAACCACTATTACGTTCCCATTCAGCAAGTGTGTGTTTCTTTCTACCACATGAACCAGAATTTCATTGAACTAGGTGAAAAGATTAAAAATATACCCCTTCAGCACCATAGCAAACAACTGCCACTAGGCTAGGTTTTAATCAGTATCTTTTTCTAATTTTGCCTAATTTCAAGCCTTAGGTAGATCAATCTCCATTCATCAGAGGCAATTAATAGCTACAAATTCCTACTCTTGAACTAAAAGAAATTGTGCCAGATTGCTTCCATACAATTTAGTCTGCCCCTAGAGCCATCTCTCGTATTCTTCATATCATTCCCTTTTTAATACATAATAATCAAATGAAGATGACAAGATCGACACGTATAAATGCTACTTGTTTCAAGACGATTGTTTTAACTTTCTATAAGTGTATCAAACTCATGTCGAAACCTCTTTTTATTGAAGGACTACTCAAAAATTGTTTGAAAATAGTTCAAAAAATACAAGAGTGTTTTTGCACATTAATGGCAACACACGTGCACGTCTTTTGAATGATCATTATAGCATCAGTATCAATGAATAGACTTAGAAAATGATACATGCACTGTTTGCTATATGTTTATTTTTCTACCATAAATATATAAGTTTAAAATTTCTTATAATGGGATACATTTTTTCACAGGAATGTCAACATTCCCGTACAATTTTTGCACGCTTCAAAACCTATTCAACTTCGAAATTTTAAAAAATTATTTCTTGTAAAGCTATATTCATGCATGGCATGTAGATCTACTTTTTTTTTTAATATTGCAACCCGATATTTAAACGTTGAGATTAATCTTTTTACTATTAATTTGAAAATATGTATATGTTCTAATAATTTATTTTGGTCTAGGTGATTAATAAATAACTTAACAAGCCCCTCACACAATAGTATTAAATTATATAATTATTTTCTGAAATGGGAAAATGGATTAAAAAAGCTCCCAATAAGCCTTGTAATGTCTAAGTTTAGAACAAAACTACACACATGTCACATGAACGAAGAATCTTTCTATACCAATTGGTTTTAATGAACCTCCTTTTATAGGATAAAGGAAACACTTCATCTTAATTTCAAGAGTTTTACATGTTCTACAAATCAATGAAGCAATATTGTGAATGGTACGTGCTCCTAAGTACTTCGGGTGAACAAGAATTTGACACCCGTCTCAAATTATCATTTTGTTGTGATACAAATTTTAGATCCATCATCCTACAACGCAGTGTTTTGAGGTATGTTTTAAGTAAAGGCTTCATAAATCTTTCGCAACAAATACACCGACTACTATCTATCAAACTTTATTACTTTAGGGGAATTCACGTTATGCCCCAAATTCCATTTTTCCAAAAATCATGGTAAAACTCACGCTAAAACGATTGATTTTTAATTTGTATAAGTATATAAAACTCATGCTAATACCCCTTTTTAAAAATTTTAAGGACTACTCAGAGAAAGTGTAAACATAGTTCAAAAAATATAGAAGTATTTTTGCACATTAATGGCAACACACATGCACGTCTTTTGAATGATTAATATAGCATTATAATGATAGAATAGACTTTTAAAATGATACATGCACAATATGCTATTTTTAATTTTTTTTACTATAAACATATTTGTTCAAAAAGTATTACAATGTGATTCATTTTTTGCACGGGAATATCAACATTCAAGTACGATTTTTGCACGTTTTAAAGCCTATTTGACTTCAAAATTGTTCAAATTTATTACTTGCGAAACTTTACTTATGCATGCCATATAGATCTACTTTTTTCTTGAATATTGAATACCGGTATCTAAACGATTAGATTAATCATTTTACTTTTTATTTTTAAAATCTGTATAGCTTCTAATCATTTCTTTTGGTTTGGGTGATTAGAAAATAACTTAACACTCCTCGCACAATAGTATAACTTTATGTATTTGTAAAGCTCCTAATAAGCCTGTGTGTTTTTAACTTTGGACTATACCACGCACAAATAACGTGAACCAACAATCTTTCCATATCAATTGGCTTTAATGCGCCCCCTTTTACAGGATAGGGGTAACACTTCATCTTAATTTTAAGTGTTTGACACACTCTACAAACCCATGAAGAAATATCATGAATGATACTTGTTCCAAACCAGGATAGAGACAACACTTCATCTTAATTTCAAGGGTTTTAGATGCTCTACAAACCCATGAAGCAATATCGTGAATGGTACTTGCTCCAAAACACTTTCGGTGAACAAGAATTTGACACTTGTTACAAATTATCATTTTGTTGTGCTACCAGTGTTTAACCTATGGTCTTACAACACAGTGTTCTGAGGTATATTTTAAGTAAGTGGTTCATAAATCTTTTGCAACAAACCAACCAAATGCTGCTTATCAAATTTTATTACTTTAGGGAATTTGCGTTATGTCCCAAAATCCATTTTCCCAAGGCCAGTGTTGTATCTTTCACTTTGACACTGGATATCAACTTCTCAGCTCTGTAACCAATATCACGCTCCCATTCGGGAAGCATGTGTTTCTTTCTGCCACATGAACCACAATTGCATTGAACTAGGTAAAAAGATGAAAAATATACCCCTTCAACACCATAGCAAATAATTGTCATTTGGCTTGGTAGGACAAGTGGTACTCTTTTTTCCCCCAGACCTAGGTTTCAATTATTATTTATTTGTAGTGGACAATCCATTGTTAGACTTAGTTATACAGCTAGGACTAAGGTACCGAAGGTTCTTTTTCTCCATGTTCCTGACGAGCCATGACAAAAAATTTGGGCACTCAACACGCACCCAATGTTTACAACCATTGCATTGTACATATTTACATCCATCTAAGTCATGCACAAGTAGCTGGCATACATCAAAGTTTTGTTTCATTTACAAAGAATAAAATTTCATCTCACAAGGCTCACATCAAAACTCAGACTCTTTTTTGTAAAATTCATCACCTTCATTTTTTTGAATAAAATATTTTCAAGACCGACAACATCTGAAACATCTGAAACATCTGAAACAGCGTCATCTTGTTTTGAAACAGTAACTTTTTCTAATTTCCCTTGATTTCAAACCTTAGGCGGCTCGAGCTCCGTGCATCCAAGGCAATTAATAGCCACCAAAGCCTACTCTTGAACTATAAGAAATTGTGCCGGCTTTCTTCCATACAATTTAGTATGCCCATAGAGCCATCCCACGTATAATTGCTAGGTCGTTCAGGATAATTGATTTAAATTTCTAAAAGCATATCAAACTCATGCTAATACCCCTATTATTGTTTATTTAAGGACTTCTCAAAGATATTGTGAACATATTTCAAAAAATATAGGAGTGTTTTTGCACATTAATGGCAACTCACGTGCACATCTTTTGATTGATCAATATAGCGTCAATATGAATGAATAGACTTTGAAAATGATACATGCACTATATGATATATGTTCATTTGTTTACCATGAATATATAAGTTAAAATTTTACTATAACAGGATTCTTTTTTTGCACAGTCAATTGAACAAAAAATATGAATTTTGCATGCTTTGATGTCAACTCAACTTTGAAATTGGTTCAAATTTATTTTTTTAAAGATTTATTCTTGTGAGTCATGTAGATCTACTTTTCCTTTTGTTGTTAAATGTTGCTAACAGATATTTAAAAGAATTGATTGATTATTACACTTTTCTAAAAAGATGTGTATATCTTGTTATAATTGCTTTCTGTCATAGTTATTAAGAAAGAATTTAACATGCCACTCAAAAAATAATATTACTTTAGGTAATTATTTTCTTAACTTGAGAGTAAAATGAAAATACTCCTAATTATCATATGATTGTCCAAATTTTGGACCAAACCACGCACAAGTAATATGAATCCGTAATCCTTCTATCTCAGTAGTCTTTCGTGCGCCCCCTTTTACGTGAAAGGGGCAACACTTCCACTTAATTCAAGGGTTTTACATCCTCTACAAACCCATGAAGAGAAATCGTGAATGTCTCTTGCTCTATATGACTCTTGGTGAAAAACAATTTGCTAATTATCATTTTGTTGCCCTGTCAAAGTTTAACCCATCGTCTTACAAGACATCATTTTGAGGTATATTTTCAGTTATAGATTCATAATTCCTTTGCAACAAAAAACCAAATGCTGCTTATCAAATTTTATTAGTTCAGGGGACTTCGGGTTATGACTTTAATTCCATTTCTCCAAAGCCCGCATTGTATCCTTCACTTTGACATTGGATTTCAATTTTTAATATCTACAACCATTATGACATTACCATTCAGCAAGAGTGTGTTTCTTTCTGGCATATAAACCACAATTGCATTGAACTAGAAAACAATTTTCTAGTTCAATTTTCAGGGGGGTAGGTAAGATAGGTGGTGTACTTTTTAAGCTAGACCTATGTTTCGATTCTAACTTCTCCGCAGTGGACAATAAACGATTAGACTTAGTCATACAATTGGGACAAAGGTAATGACGGTTATTTTTCCCAATATCCTAACTGAGCATGGACTTTAATTTTAAAACTATTGCATCATACATATTTACCACTATGCAAGTCCTGCAAAAGTTGCTAGCTTATGTCATACTCTAGTTTACTTAACTGTGAAAACAATTTCTTCTCATTAGGCTCACATTAAAATCGATACTTCATTTCAGAAAATTTCATCATCTTCATTGTTCTGGTTGAAAAATTTTCATTACATCTATCACACTTTCATGCATATAGAAAAACACAACCACTATCATCTGGGTCTAATCCTGTAGCTTCTTCTAATCTTCCCTAATTTAGAGCCATAGGTGCCTCGAGCTCCCGGCATCCGAGGCCATTAATGGCTACAAAGGCCTTCTCTTTCACTATAAGAAATAGAGCTCGCTTGTTTCCATACAATTTAGTCTACTCCTTGAGCCTTTCCTCGTATTCTTGATACAGTTGTATCATCTCCTTTTTAATCCATGCATAATGAAACGAATATAAAAAGATCCACATGTAATTACTAATTTTTTAGGGATGATTATATCAAAAATGAAATACCACTACAAGAATAATGACCTATTGATCCGCATCTTTTAACAAGATATTTTTTACCTCAGTTAAAAAATAACCTGTAGATAATACACTTTTTACTTTGGTTACTATATTAACTGAAGTAAAAGGTGTAAAAATGAAGTAAATAATCTAACCGAATAGCGTGCGATGTGGCATATAATGTTTAGTTAGGACAACTGACTTCACTTTATATGTCATTTTTATCGACATGTAATGTGATGGATGAGCGGCATCGCAGGTATGTTACACTTTAAAGTTTTAGAGGTTAAAGTTGTTTTAAAATGATTGACTTTAGTCTATTAAAGTATTTGTTCAATGGTTTTAAAAACAATTGTAGAAAATGATGTGGAATGTAAAAGGACAGTTTGGAACTATAGTAGCAATCATGGTGCTACAACCACCGTAGAAATCCTTCATTGTTTCATACACATCTGGTACCCCCTTTAAATTCCTCCCCATTCCACTCCACTATGCCTTGCCTACTTAATGATTAACGATGTGATGGTGAGATGCTTTAAGTAGAAACCTTGGAAGAAGTTGATTATCCACAAGTTTTGGATTGACGATACCATGGTAGAGAGAATGAGAATGAATGCTTACATCGTAGAGAGTAACCTTATCCTCGAATTCCTTGATTTTTGGCTTCAAGGATTCAATTTCTTTGGAAAGTCGAGCATTCTCAATTAGGACAGACTCAATCAATGAGGGATTTTCATCAACGGATGTGCCTTTCTACATTAAAGCTTCCTTCAACCCCTCAATTTTGCCTAAAGCCACCCTATGGAGTTGCACAACTTCTTCCACTTGGGACTTTAATTTTTTAGCTTCGATTCGGCTAAGCATGAGATGAGCCTCGAGAATCAGTAGTCTATTGGCTTTGGCTAGGCATATTTTTAAGGAGCCAAATTTGCTGGTTATGACATGTATTGTCTCTTGATAATCCTGCTCGGTAGGGTCGCAACTTTCAACAATCTCGAGGGGTACCACCATGTTGTACTTTTTGGCCTCGCAATTATGTAGCAAGCCCTTGAAGTAAGGGTGTTAACCCTTATGCCACAATCCTAACTCTTTTTTTAATCAACAATTTTTCTCATGAGGAGAGTTCTTCTTCTAATTACATTTAGCGAGGTCCAGCATTGACTTCATTAGATGCTCACTAGTTTTGTTCATCTCTATTTAAGTATCAGATAATTCCTTGTAAACGCATTTGAGCCACCTTATCAGCGATTTACACTACGAGGAGAAATAATTTAAATCAAGGAAAAATCAGTAAATAGAACAATTTTTCCATTAAAAAAAGTAAAATTACATGGGAAGGCCAAAATAGGCAAATGTTGCCTACTCTATTAGCATCCTCGTCAGTGGTAGTCTGAACCTGGTTACCCAGAGTTTTCTCCTCTCTACGTGGTTACTAAATCACACCACTGGCAACCATCTCGGGGGTAAGAACTCGAATCCCCTCAACAGGATGAAAGATCCCGCAGGACTTCAGGTAGTTTAGCAAGGCAAAACTAAAGGTGCCCCTCTTGACTGTCTCATCCCATTTTTTTAATCTAGAGTGTCCAAAAGGTCAGGTTGGATAAACTTTTCTAGGAATATCATATCATCTTTGGACAAAGAGGGAGCCATACTTGGTTTCAACCAGTCCTCGAATAGGAAACCACAGCTGAGCTTCTTCGCTAGTTCCTGGAGCTTGACGAAGAAGTTGAATAGCTGGAATACTCGAGGAACTGTTCGTCGATAACTGGAATACTTGAGGTAGTTGTAGAAGTATTCGAGGAGCGAGTCTGTCAGTTAGCCTAATGAGGAGTAGGTGGATTCCGGCCACTCTTGTTGCCTACTTTTTGACATTAATTCTTTCTCAAATAATCAAGATTTTCACCCGATCTCTTGTCTTTGGTAGTCTTTTCAACATCCATTAAAGGAATGGTGGATGTTGGGTTCGAGGGGGAAGAAGGGCCACATTTCTTACCATGTTTCTTTGGGACAAGAGTTGAACCGAGATCCACTGAGAAAAAAGAAAATGAGGTTAGAAATAAGAATCAAAAGAATCGTGGATTGGACTATTTTTTACCTCTTTACAACTTTTGATACACGAACATTTCATAAATATAGAGTGACCAAATGAAACCGCCAATAGTCTTATCAGGGTTGGAAAAAGATCTATAATCCAGAGATGAGGCTATAAGGCATCTCCTATCTTTCTCGAGATTACTAGGGTAAGAATAGTTTCCCCCATTCGATGACTTGACCTTTATGTCCGAGTTCCATCGAGGAACCTTGTATCTTGTACAATCATAAGTAAACCCCTTCCTCTTATTTTTCCATTTAATAGAATGAGAAGGAACGAAAAAAACCTTGTGTTTCTTTTTCCTGCCAATGAGTGTGATAATGTTCTCCATAGATTTAATTCTATAAGACACACTATATAATTAACGAAGCAACTTATACTTTGGCTTGATTCCAAATTCGTGTCATCTTGTTAGAAACATCATGATAACAAACAGGATGTTGGGATGCACTGCTGACTTGGAATTTCTTAAGGAGCTTGGAAAATAATGGGGGGAAGGGGAAGCAAAGTCCTGAATGAACATGTTTCAAGAAGATGATTTATCTACCGTCAGAAAGGTTATCAAGGGATTCATCTGCCCTTAAGGGTTGGAAATCTACATCTAGGGGTATCTTTTAGCCTAGAGAAATCAAATATGTGATCTTCAAGATAGTTTTCTGTCCTTTCGAGGTTGAGGGCTAATCAATAGATGTCTTCATCTCATCCTCGAGAGATGCTTCTTCTTTTACCCCTCCCTCTTCAAGATATTCCTATTTTCTCACTCCCCTTTAACTAGAGGTGGATTTTCCTCTTTTTCTTCCTTGTGTGTTGGGGAAAAAACCACACTTCTCTGGTGATAGGAGACTTCCTCACGAATGGCCTTGTCCAAGCCTGGAGGCCAAACACCTGTGCATCCTCAAGGAGCTATATCAATAATAGGCCAATCATCTAGATTGTAATCAGTCCAGCCTATTACATCATCCTTTATATCATAATCATATTCTAACCCCTCAGAATTATTAACCTCAAAATTAGAATTCATCTTCTCCGGGAAGTTAACGGTTTCCCCCTCTGACCTAACCCTACCAGATGACCCCCTCTAAGTAGATTCCTCTCCAGAAATAGCCTTTGATGAAGTAAGAAAGGGAAAAAAGAAAGAAATGAGCTTCGAAACTTACTGGTTTTTTAGAAGGGATTGCTAGAAGATGGTTGATGGAAGTTGGATAGATCTTGGAATGATAACTCCTTCTATGAGTCACCTGCAAATAAAATAAAGGGAAGTTAAGAAGAAAATGGGTAGTTAGGAAGCTTGAAACAGTGGCAAAAGTAATCAGTATCTCGAGAAAGTAATAAAAATTGAAAACACACAAGAATAATTTCATGTCTTTCATGGTAGGCCAACCTTCACGCGCCAATAAAAAAAGGTGAATAATGATACACATCTTCAAATATTCTGCTATGGTTTAAGATTGAGAAAATTAGGTACCAACTCGATGTTCTAGTTGATACTTGAAGGATTTCACCTCGAATGCTGATTAGGTCAAACCACCTCGAAAGTTTTCGATCTATCATCTCGAAGCTCTTTGTCATCAAGTGGATATCTAGTTTTCTGGGGGCTTTTTATAGGGACAGAACCTAAGATATGTAATGGTCCTGTATTAATTTTCCCAAATAGGGTTGAAATGGTAATAATTAATATGTATTTATTGGAAAATTTTGAGATATACGGAGGGAAAAATACTACTAAGGAGACAAAATATAGATACCATGTATGTATTCATTTCTAATTCATTTAGTCTTTATTCCATGCTTATATTCTCTGCTGACTTAAGTTTTGGACGATTTACCCCTGGGATCCCCCAGGGTTTGCAGGTTAATATTAAGGATCTCGAGGGCGTTATTTATTCAGTTCTGAGATGCATCAATAGGCATAGTTGTGAGATAGCAATTCTAATTGTCGGACTTGTATCTTGTCTGCTGGCAACCATTCCCTTGCAAAGTAATATATAATTGGTGTCATCCAATTTACTTCTTCAGTATGCACCATTGACATAGTTGTTATCACTTTACTTCCAACTGGGATGACCTCCACTTTCACATTCTTGTGTCCAACCAATGAATCAAATCGAGGTGTCGCTAGCTTGCTCAAGGCATCTGCCTTTGTGTTTTCACCCCTTGATACATGTCGAATATCGAACTATTCGAGCTTGGTAATAAGTTGATGAACTCTTCCTGAATACTTTATTAACTGCTCTTCTCGCACTTTATAGTCTCTCCGCACTTGCTGGACCAATATCCGTGAATCAGTGGAGTAATGCTTTTGACCTTCATTCTTATTGTAAGATCAAAGCTACATATTCAACCTCATTATTGATGAGTGGAAAGTAAAATAAAATATTTTTCTATCATCCTTCTGGATCGGCTAGAAGCAGTCATGCACGACTTCCTTCTCTGCTAGATGCTCCACTAACGAACAAATTCCATGCAGTGTCAACCCACTAGGATTTTCCCTTGTCAATCCTAAGATTTTGTTTCATATTCTTCTCTTGTGCTTATGCACTTATCATCTCTACAATGAAATCTGCTATGGCTTGTGCTTTGATTGCAGTTCGCAGTTGAAACTGGATATCATATTGTTCCAATTCAAGAGCCCACTTGATCATTCCACCAGATGAATCTGGCTTACTCAGGATATTCTTGATTAGGTAATTAGTATAAAAAATGATCCCATAACCGTGGAAATAGGGTAATTCCACCAGATGTCTCTTTGCTGAATACACCAAAGCTGAAGTCAACCTTTTAAGTGGCAAATATACCCTCTCTGCAGTTTGTAGTATTCTACTAATTTAGTACAATGGTAATTGTTTTTGGCCTTCTTTATCCACTAAAACTGAGCCTACTGCATTTTTTGATACCTCCAAGTACAAATGCAGGGTTTCTCTAAGGATTGATAACTTTAGTGTTCGCAATGACTGAAGCTACTCCTTCAAGGACACATACGCTTTTTGACTTTCATCACTACAGCTAAACTTTTTGGCCTTTTTCCTATTTCTCAGCTGCCTTTGAAACAAACCTACTAAGCGATTCCAACGATCCTATTAATATTCATACTTCCTTAACTGTTTGTGGCTGAGGAAGTGGCCCTCCCCCTCCCGTCATCTATAATTAATCAATGATACTCTGAAGATCCATTAATTCAAACCGAGAGGAGAACTAATACAGATCAAAGATGAAAATTTTTATGTTGCTCATGTTCCTACTAGTACACTACCAAAAATGGTAGATAGTGGCAAGTATCAAGGTTATCCACATATATATTAGGAATCTAATAATTAACTACGCATAACCGTGGTTGGGTCGTCAATCCAACCACGTGTTAGGAATAAACAGTGTTTGTAAAACAGCTATTGGGGGGAGGTTGTACTAACAAATATTAACATGCAACTAATCACTAGAATAAATATATAAAATAACACTCGGAGAATATTTTTGTAAAATGATTAATGTCATTTCAATCATCAATTTCATCACATGTAACAGTAAGCATGTTCTAGTGTTTATATCATGTAGTGCAGGCAATGGTTAAAACTTCCATTTATCTGTCACCTAAGGTTGTATGTATTAAATTTTCTATCATCCTTGCCTCTGTAACTAGGAAAGTGAAACAAAGGCAATTCTCATTGGGTAGGCCTGATTCTCCCCCGTGCGATTATATCCAGGATAGAACACTAGGAACGCACTATCTCTAGGCCTACAAAGGCAAAGAAAGTAGGTATCTTTTTTATGGCTCAAGAATTACAAATGTAATATTAGCTTGCTACTTTAGCTATCTCTACCCGCAACCCTTCGGGCCATATAGTTGGCCAACTAGAGCATGGTCGATTGTAACATTAATAATGACAACCTATGTGCACACACCCACACAGTTCCAGACCCATTGTTACCCCAAGGGCATCTAAGTTTCCTTCCCCAAGGGGTAAAATACTACAACAACATGAAAGTAGCTTTGGTGTATGCAAAATAAGTGTGACAATCAGGAAATTCCCAAAATATTAAGAACAAGCCAACATAATAATACAAAAGCACATTGAATTGGTTTATCTATAAAATCTCATAAGATGAACATCAAAACATGGATAAAAATACTATCCCCTAGTAAATTAAATACTCCCTAAGTATTGAACGTGGTTATTTCGCTGGATTCAAAGCCTTTGAAAAAAAGGAAAATAAAGAGATGAAAAGAAAAGAACTTAGAGAGAAGAAAGAGTAATTTCTTTCTCTAGCATATTCTTGAGATCTAAAAATTAGCACAAACTTAAACCCAACTAGATATAGGTCCATTTATATAGTAGCAGAATTGGGCCTGAAAATAAACTCAAAACGACAAAAAATCCTAGCAACCGCAAATGGCACGGAGGGTGGAATTTGGAATAGTTTGTGACAGCCTAGAACCCTCTTGTATTGGTACAAGATGTGGCCTTGGCATGGGCCATGGTTTTGTGCCAGCTCATTCCAGCCTCGTGCTGGCGGGAATCTTCCAACCGGCAAAGGCCATCGGTCGGCACTCCAATTTTTCTCTTCTAATCTGCATCACGTATAATTTAGTGCGGTCTGTCAGCTGGAGCCTTATTTTACTTAGTACCTCGGTACGAGATGTGTCATTCTTCACATCCCATGGGTTGGTCTTGGCATTGGTGCATTGAAACGATGCGGAGAGCATGAAAATGAACGTTCCATGCCTATACTTCACCAAATTTTAGAGTGAAAATAATATAGGGGCACACGGCTGACACAATTTGGCACAACCTATGCTGGGGCTTGGCACGGCTCGTGCTGGACCCCTGGGACAAGATGTGTTAGCTAATATGGATTTTGCTAGGTGAGGCCCTTGTACTGACCTAGTGCGGTATGTGCCGGTCCCTGCTGGTCGTGGCCGATCCGGCTGGCTGACTTGTTTGCTCCGTTACAGGTGAAGCATTGATCTGATGTGGGAGTTCTCATAGTTGACTTTATTATGCTCAAAAAGAAAAATCTAATGGTTTCACCCTAAAGGGATGATTCTTCTCGGATATTTCCCAGAACTCAATGCAACCTTGGACAAGAATCTTTCTGTTTTTTCCTTGGCCTTCTTGAACTTCGAATCCGCCTTTTTTTGCCTTAATACCAAAAATACCATGATTTGGAGTCCGTGGCCTTTACATTACTACCATTCTTTTGAATGGTCTTTGATATCTCCTACCATCTTTGCAAATGGCCTTCAACCATCTTATAACACCCTCGCGGACAGCCTTCTACAAAAAGATAATAAATATTACTCATTAGGAACCTACTAATGAGATCAAAAAGGAAGATATAGGTTCCCGTGAATACAAAGTGTCCATTACCTTCAATTAAGTCCACAAAATTCATAATTTAGACAAGAAAACCAATAGTGGCTATCTAAACTCTTTCTCATGTAAACTTAACTAAAAACTAGCAATTAACCAAACGAAAGATGATAATAAATGTGTCAAATATAGTGGCTAATGCATGCATAATGGTGTATGTCAATCCCTCCACACTTAAACCATTACTTATCCTCGCTTAAATAGAAACGAGAAAAGATCTAAGCGAAATGTAGCATGCAAGGAGAAGTTAGCCAATACCTTCAACTTATTCCCAAGCTACCCTAGTTTCCAAATAGAATTATGAATCTCACAACTCTCACACTTCCAGAAGATGCTAAAGTAACTTAACCACCCGAAATATTGTATGAAAAAGGTAATTAAAAAATATAAGCATTGAACTAGCTTACCCCCTTTTATAGCCCACCAAAAGCAATCCAAGAGTTGTTTCCAAAAAACCCACCAAGGAAATCCCACAAGATCATCAACTTGGTTGCAACTAAGAACAAATCGAGATTCTCAACCTAGCTACTACCAATGATAATTCTGAAGGAATTGATTTTCTCTCATTTTACCTAGGAGCCCTTTCGGGTTTTCATCCTATAATTCACACATTTTGGGCTCACCATCTCACCTTTTTCCACACGGGCTCTCATTTTTTCCTAGGTTTTCCAACCCAACCTGGCCTAGCCTCTCATTTTTACAGAGTTCTTTCAACCTATCCTATTTTTCTTTCCATTCTTTCCTAAGTTACCCTTTCGGGTTTCCAACTTAGCCTAATATTTTTTATTAAAAAAATTTGTGTATCACAAAATGCCCCAAAGTTGGGATTCATACTAAAAATATATAGTGAAAAAGAAAAAATTACACCACCAAAGTTTCGAAACACATCCCCAAAAAAAACTACAAAAAGGTGCCCCAACACCTAAAAACAACAACCAACTTAAAAGTTCAACATCCAAATGGGGGAAATGGCAAAAACAAGGAAAACAACATTTATCCAAACAATAATTTCAACAGTAATCCTAAAGCTAAGTCATAAGCATAAGAGATGTTACCATAGAGGTGTTCCAAATCATCCCCCCACACTTAGTTTATGCATAGTCCCCACTACATATAACCATGGGAAAATTAGGAAACACCAAGACATTCTCAATGTTCCCTCTGACGTCTAGCCTCGTGCCCCTGCATGCTTGTTTTGGGATGGTAGTAGCCCTCTTCGATGCCTGATGTCCTGAGCCTATCATTGATCTCCCTGATGCCATCCTGCAAGTTCTCCTTGTTCTTATTCAGGTAGTGCACCTGACCGTCAACCATATCAAATATCTATGCTATGTCACACTCAAGGTGATCTAGCTATGTGCCAAGCCTGTGAAAGTCGTGCAAAACCCTGAAGATGGAGTTCCCCCAAAGACTGTGCCCAATCCATCCCTTCCAGCTGATGAGTCCACATAGGATAAGAAAAAACTAACTCAAAACCTGATGAATCATGCTCCTGGAAGAGGTTAAGATGGGGGTGATGATAAGGGTGACTCTCCTGCTAAAAATGGCGCAGGAAACTTTGCCCATAGGGCTCGAGGATTTGACTAAGTAGGAGCCCATGGCTGCTCGACTATGGAAAGTCATCGTAGAGGAGAAGATATTGTGCCTGTGAAAATAGCAAGCGCTATTTCTTGCGGAATAGTAAGGCTCTTCATGAATAATAAAAGGCCCTTGATGAGAGGGTGGCCCTCCAAATACCTAATCGAAAGAAGGGGGTGGCGATACGGGATGCTGTTATAGCATTGGTCATATAACTTGATAGAATGTGAGTTGTGGTGGGATGGCCTGATGTTCAATGGGAATGAACTGTGTGGGATGCACCGGGACCTGCTCCTGACCATCCTCCTCCCCGGTATCATCCTCATCTCCCAGGTAATGATCCCCAAAAACCACCTCTGAATTTGCATCCGGCTCGATGATGAGATTTTGCGGCTTGAACTTTTTCTCAATGCGGACCTCCCACGCTGGGGAAAACTCATGAACTTCTTACCTTTGTACAATCATAAGATAGTAGTATTTTCCACCAATATATTATTTGCTCCATACATAACCAGTAGAGTGAGTGTAGAAGGCGATTGTGGGTTCTCCCACATCCCCTCCCTCACCGGAAGGTTATAGTACTTAACCAGAAGCAGAACCATATAACATATTGCTATATTCCCAGTGCCAGAAAGTTTGGTGGAGAGATCAATACAGTTAGTGATTAATTCATCCAAGATATCGGGGTAAGCCCTTCCTGTGCAGATTAACTAGTTCCTTCAACAATCCTTCTCAATGGCAGTAGTGGCCTCCCCGTGATAGGTGACTACCACACTCAATAGTCTGGCTACATATCTTAGTGTCGAGTGCACTATGTTTATATTCTTGCTCTCTCTCTCTTCTCAGCCGTCGGGTGATGGTAGCCTAGAACGCATACAACTCATACCCTTTATCTGACTCATTGTACCCCTTCACATCTCTCCTCAACTTCCATTTAAAAATGTTCACTAGCTAGGAATAAGTCAGCCCACGGGGTAAGTTTCCCAAGTGGAATCTCACAGATCACCACATTTATCTATAGTTCTTCTTCAGAACAATGAACAAATATTCCAGGTTATACCTAGTGTAGGAAGGGGCTGACACTGTAGTAAATTCTTCATAATAATCCACCCTAGTGGGACCCTAGCAGGTTTGTAGAGTTTAAGACCATCAAGGGTCTCTTCATCCCCAAACTTTATCTCCTAAATAGGGCACCCTACTAGGTAACCCCACCTTTCCTTTTGGTCCCAAGTGAGGTTGTTCAACCCCATAAAGGGTACACTATATTCCTCTTCCTATCTACAAGACGTAACAAATATGAAAGAATATATAGCAACTAACAACAGAAAAAATCAAGAAAAACTTTCACCAAACACCCCTTACACAAAACAATATCTTTCAAAATAATTCAACCAACCACCAAAACATTCAAACATGCAAATAACCAAACCAAGAGAATTTCATAACTCCCACTTCTTCAAATAAACAACAAAGCACGTCCAAGTACCACAAATGGAAAATGTGGTGCTCAAGGAAAGTGCAGAATCCCTCTTAGATCGAATCAAAGAAACTCCAACACCCGGAACATACCAAAACTTGAGTTTTTGGGAGAAAAATAATTCAAAGGAATAGTTGTTATTAAAAAATTTGGCCAAAATTGTGCAGTTTTGGAAGCTAAATTTAAATGGGTTGGATAGGGCTCGACCAAGAGAGGGTGAATCAGATAAAAATTGAGGGAGATATGGCTAAAAGAGTGTGAGAGGGAGTTTAGGAGAATTTGAGAGGAAGAGTAAAATAGAGAGGGTTTGGGATGCAGGAGGGGTTCAATAGTGGACATGGGATGGGTTTTAATTGGGATATGAGAGTAGGCAGCACGGATTCATAGGAGGATTAGTAACGACGCGTGGCACCATGCCATGTCAGATAAGGCTCGTGCGGGCCTCGTACCAGGGCAGGTATGATGCCCTCATGTTGACCACGTCGGCTTTGTGTTGATGGACCTTGGCACGACCCATATTGCTTGGCACGGGTCGTGCTGAGTCCTGGCACGAGGCCCCCTTGTTTTGTTCCGTTCCAACATTTTAATGGCATAGCTACATAAAAACACTAAAACCCAAGAGCAAAACTATTCCAAACAAAATGGATGACTGAATTTTTCTGAAAAACATCACCATAAATTAACACGCTCCTATAATTTCTAAAGAAAATATTTTTAAAAACAACTAACATAAAGCACCATATTTTTATTAGCGTTCTCACAACTTATTATTTCATGCATTTTTGGAAAACCAATAAGATTGGTTTGATGGGTCACTGGAATCACAATCCTTGGCATTACCAACAACCATGTCCTTGTGGACGGGTCTCCACATTACCTTAGGCTTACCCTTAATCTATGGCTAGACATACCAAACATCCCCATCTTTTTCAATCATATATACATTCTTGTTTATTTTGGGAATTGGAAAGGGGTTTATGAGTGGTTAATTCTTTAACACTCTTCTTTTTCCACTGCAAATTAGTGTGCCATATCGGAGGCAAAAAATCTTTAATCACACTAGAAGAGACATGTTTATCAACAAATGTATTATTATATGGTTCATTAATACAAGATGGATCATGCAAGGTTTCTATGTCGGGTAACACTTCCTCATCTTCAAGAATCTCATTTAAACATTTAACATTTTCAATAATGTAAGATTCATCATGTTGACGAAATTCTTCACTCAAAGTTATGTCTTTATACACAAGAGAGGGATTAGGTGAATTATGCTTAGATTGTAAATATCAAAAACTCTATCCATGTCATCCTCTAGGGTTAGTGTTCCCGAATGAACATCAATCTTAATCCTTGATGTTATAAGAAAAGGTTTCCCAAATAAAATTAAGGGTGCACCACCATCGTCCGCTACATCAAGGATATGGAAGTCTGTCGGAAACACTAAGTTGCCCACCCAGACCCACCCATCCTTTCCTGGTCCACAAGAACTAGCTTGGGAGTGATCGGTCATTTGGACTATTACCCTAGTTTATTTTTGTTCACCTATTTCTAGGTTGTAAAAAATGCAAGAAGGTATGACATTAATAGAAACTCCTAAATCAATCGTATCATTTTTCACCAATTTACCAACTAAAGAAATAGGGTCTGAAAACATGCGGGGTCATCACATTTTGTATGTAACTTCTTGTGATTAAGAGCGGAAACTCCCCCTATTTTCAATTTTTCTATTTTCCTAAGTGGTTTGTTCCTTTTTTAGTACATGCGACTTTCAAGAATTTAGCATAAGATAGCACATGATCAATTAATTCCAAGAGTGGAACACTAACGTCAACTTTCTTGAAGATGTTTTGGATGGGCTAATCATTGGTTGTCACCTTCGGTCTCCCCCTAAGTGCACTAGGGAAAGGTGGTGGGAGATTAACCCTTTCCTCGAGTGTTGGAAGCTCCTTGACGAGTTCCTCCAAAACCAATTCTTGATCCTCCAATTTTTTTTTAGCTTTCTATGACCAAGTCACCCTCTTGTAGAATTTCCCATTATGGCTCAAGCACCTCCTTCCCATTTCTTAACTTCAAAGAACTTACATTCCTCGGATTGACCTCCGGTTGGGAAGGAAGCCGTCTAGATTCTTTGGCTTCAAGTCAGCATACTGAGGTGGCAAGTTGGCCAACTTGTATCTTAAGATTTTGTATGCTCAAGAATGTTCTAGTCCCGAGATCTTCAATCTCTCACATTTTGCACTCCGTGAAGACATCATGCTTCTTAGCATATTAAGAGATTGCTTTACGATATCCTCTCGCTCTGACTTGTAAAGTGAGATATTTTTGTTCCTCCTTGGATAAGGTTGAGGTGGAAGTTGTGTACCTCGGTTGTACCCTTGAATTTGGTTCTCCTCGTGCCAACGGAAGTTGGGGGGATCGCGGTACCTCAGATTGAAGGTGTTTGCATGGGGATCTTGCCTTTTTTACTCCTTGGTTCCCATGGAACCCTTGTTTTTGTTCCCTACCAAACTGTGGCCTATTTCCACTATTGTTGAAATCCAACGCTTTAACTTCCACCATATGTTCCGCCACTTGCGGGAAACATCCGTGACATGGTCAAGGTTGCAAATACAGCACACTTTTTCCTGTTGAACTCCCCTTTTCATAAACTCTTTCATGATGGATACAAGAGCTTATACTTACTCCTATAACTTAGAAGCTTGAGACTGTTCCTCCACGAGCTTCAGCCTAGATGTTGTTCCAAATTACCTTGTTCTATTTTCCATTTCCTCGAAGAGTGCTAATGCCTCATTTGGGCTCTTATTGGCGATTAAACTGTTGCAAACGCCGTTCACATACGCATGTGAACGAATATAACAAGATCCATGTGCAATTACTAATGCTTTAGGGTCGATTATATGAAAAATGAAATACTACTACAAGAAAAATAACCTATTGATTCACCCCTTTTAACTTGGTTTTTCGGCTTAGGTCAAATAACCAAAGTAAAATGTTCTTTTACTCCGGTTAATTTTTTTTCTAAGTAAAAGAAATTGTATACCTCAGTTAAAAAATAATCGAGGTAAATAGTACACCTTTTACTTTGGTTACTTTATTAACTGAGGTAAAAGGTGTAAAAATTAAGTAAATAATCTTACCGAATAGCGTACGATGTGGCACATAATATTTAGTGAAGAAAACTTCCTTCACATTATATGTCATTTATATTGACATGTAATGCGATGGATGAACGACGTTGCAGGTATGTTACACTTTGAAATTTTTGAGGTTAAAGTTGTAGAAAATGATGTGGAATGTACAGGGACAATTAGGCCCTACATTAGCAATCATGGTGCTACAATCGCATAGAAATCCTCCCATGTTTCATACACATCTGGTACCCCCTTTAAATTCCTCCTTATTCCACTCAACTATACTGATATGTCCATTTTATATCGTGATTTTGGGATCTTTCTGTACTCATTTTGGTAGACTTTTATGCTTTGAAGGCTCTATTTTACCTTGAATTCATATTATGAGAGTTGAGAGGGACTTTATCTCTTTTGTAACTTATAATAAGAATTCCGTGAGACAAGGTAATTATCGAAGATTTGAAGACCTTGAAGACTCCATTTTGAAGACTAT
>JAULKJ010290505.1:0-12331 GCA_032355405.1 Rubia balearica | reverse complement strand
TCCCCTGCTAGGACTTAGAAATTTAGAAATTGTGTGGACATAAGAAGAATGGAGGCAAGAGGTTTACCTAGTTTGATGTTGAAACTAGGTGGAATTCTACATATTTAATGTTGAAATCGGCTTTAAAGTTTAAAGAAGCCTTTAACACATTAGAAAAAGTTGATAGTAAGTATGTATTAGACTTGGATGAGGATTTGCCTACTAAACTTGATTGAAAGCATGCTAGTTCATTGTTGCTGTAAGAGCTGTAGAAATACAGCTATATATTCTTATTATGTGATTTATATATAGAATATATGACTATAATTAGTGGGATATAGTTTCCTATAATAGTCTCAAGAGGTTTGTATAAGAATTGGGCTATCTTCTGATGAATATATATCGAATTATCTTCATTCTAATCTTGTTTACATAGTATCAGAGCTTTAAGATTCGAAATTCAAAATTCAGATTCAAACCTTGGCCTTTCATCCAATTATTTGCTTTACCCCTCAGATTCGTTCTTGTTAGCCACTACCCCGTATCGATGGCTGAAAAACCAATCACTCTGTCTGACGTAGTCCCTATGATTTCTATGATCACGGACAATAAATTGAATGGTTTAATTTTTTGGGAACGGTGCAAGATGGTTAGGCTCTACTTGCGCAGCACTGATAAGGATGATCATTTGACTAAAGATTCTCCGGAAGTAGATGCTACTAAGCTGAAGTGGCTCAGGGAAGATACCCATTTGTTCTTACATATTCGGAACTCTATTGACAATGAGGTAATTGGCTTGATCAATCATTGTGAATTAGTTAAGGAGTTGAGGATTATTTGGAATTTTTGTACTTGGTAAAAGGTAATATTTCTCGAATGTATGAGATTTGCAAGGCTTTCTATCATGCTGAAAAACAATATCAGAATCTTGTGAACTATTTCGTGTATTTTAAGAAGACATATGAAGAGCTTAATATGTTGATGCCCTTCAACGTTGATGTGAAAATTGTGCAACAACAACGAGAGAAAATGGCTATTATGAGTTTTCTAGCCAGACTCTCTCTAGAATTTTATTTTGCTAAAGCACAAGTTCTATCGAGGGCTGACCTTTCCTCCCTACAAGATGTTTTCAGCCGAGTTCTTCGCACAGAGATTACTCCACCAATACTACTCAGTGATGCTTTAGTTGGTCACAATAGTAGTTATGGGTCTGGGAGGACCTCTGGTTATAGTGGACAACGAGGTGGTGTAGCACATATAGGTGATACTGGACCAGTGAATTCTAGTAGCATTATTTGTAACTATTGCCGAAATCCATGCCATACAAAGTTGAGTGCAGAAAGTTGCAGCATAAAAATCAATACAAACACTCTGCCAATGTTGCCACTACCCATGAAACATCAGAAAAGTCAATTAATATCTCTGGCGATGAATATGCCAAATTCTAACTGTACCAAGAGTCACTCAAATCTTCTCCCTTGAATGTTGCGATTGCTAACTCATGTAAATTCTCCAAATGGGTCATTGATTCTGGAGCCACGAATCATATGACAGGTAATGCTGAACTTTTTTCTTCCTACCAATCATATAATTCTAGCTCTTAAGTTACATTAGCCGATGGATCATCATCTTCTGTTCGTGTTCGTGGCATTGTTAATCCAACCCCTCTTCTTTCCCTGTCATCTGTTTTACACTTGCCTAATTTATCCTTTAATTTTCTATATGTTAGTCAAATAACTAGAAAACTCAACTGTTGTGCGTTATTTTTTCCTGATCACTGCTTGTGTCAGGATCTATGACGAAGAATATTAATTGTAAAAGATATGAGATGAGAGGCCACTACATTCTTGATACATCTCCATCACACCGCATTGCTTGCTCAAGTGTCACGTCTCCCTTTCAAGCTCACTGTAGGTTGGGTCATCCATCTCTTTCACCACACAAGAAGCTTTGTCCTCTGTATAAGTCACTCTCTTCCTTAGATTGCTATTCATGTCAGTATGCCAAGCATCATCGTGTTAGCTCAAGTCCTCGAGTGCAAGTGAAACTTTTGAATTAGTCCATTATAATGTCTCTGTCCTATTTTTTCTAGACCTGGATTTCGATATTTTGTTACTTTTGTGAATGATCATACTCGTGTAACTTGGCTCTATTTAATGAAAAGTCGTTCAGAGTTGTTCTCAGCATTTTGTACTCCCCCCGTCCCATCTTAAATTGCCCACTTCACTTTATGTCACTATTCAGTGTCTAACTTTGACCACATATTTGAATAGATATATGAATAATAATATCATATATGCTATTTTTCAATTTATCGTAACAAGTAGTTTCCAAATATCAACTTTATATTTTCCGTTATTATACGTTGGTAAAGATATTGACGGTCAAACATGTTTCTCGAAGAGCGTAATAATGATTGGTGTGTAATTTAAGCTGGGATGGAGGGAGTACTGAAGTTAAACTCAGTTTAATTCTTCAGTTCGTACTTTACGTAATGATAATGCTAAAGAATACACTTCTGGTGCATTTCAAACATTTCTAGCTGAGAATGGCATTCTTCATGAAACTTCTTGCGTTGATACTTCATCACAAAATGGTGTACCGGAACTGAAAATAGATATCTTCTTGAAATCACTCAAACTCTTCTGTTTCAAATGAATGTTCCTAAATCATTTTAGGCGGATGCAGTTTCTACAACATGTTTTCTCATTAATCGCATGCCATATTCTGTTCTTAATGGTGATATTCCCTACAAAGTTATTTTTCCAAAGAAATCCTTTTTATCTGTTGATGCTAAAATATTTGGAAGTATATGTTTTGTTAGGGATGTTCGTCCACAGCTCACTAAATTAGATCTTAAGTCGTTAAAATGCGTATTTCTTGGCTATTCGCGATTTGCAGAAAGGTTATCAATGCTATTGTCCCAAGCTTAACAAATACTTGGTGTCTATTGATGTTACATTCTTAGAAGACACTCCTTATTTTCCACCTTCGTCCACTCATCCTATTCCGGGGGAGGGTGACAATCTTCTAGTCTATTCGATCACGACCTCCACAGCTACCTTAGAACCAGAACTAGTCCGTCCACCTATTGTCCAAGTTTACTCTAGACGCCAGCCTCCTGCACCATGTCCTTCACCTGTCCCTTCGCATGCTACTTCTCCACATGATCCATCTCCAAGTGATGATCTTCCCATTGCGTTACATAAAGGTAAAAGTCAATGCACCTATCCTATTTCTATCTTTGTTTCTTATGATCAAATATCATTCTCTTCTCGTTCTTTTGCTGCTTCCCTTCATTCCATTTCTATTCCTAAAACTGTTCCTAAAGCCATTTCTAATCCTGGTTGGCAAGAGCTGTGATCGAGGAGATGAGTGCTCTAGATAATAATGGTACGTGGGAACTGGTTGATTTACCTACAGGGAAATGGGCTATAGGCTGCAAATGGGTGTTTAACGTGAAGGTTAATCCTGATGGGTCAGTTGCTCGGTTGAAAGCCCATCTTGTTGCTGAGGGATATGCTCAAACTTATGGCGTTGATTATTCTGGGACTTTCTCTCATGTTGCCAAGTTAACATCAGTTTAATTGTTTATTTCCTTGGCAACAACTAATCAGTGACCTTTGCACCAACTTGATATAAAAAATGCTTTCCTCCACGGGGATCTTTGAGAGGAAGTGTATATGGATCTTTGTATGGTCTGAAACAAAGTCCTCGAGCTTGGTTTGGAAAGTTTAGTCAGGCCATTGAGAGATTCGGTATGGTGTAAAGCAAGTCTGGCCATTCAGTATTTTATAGACGCTCAAAGGCTGGTATAATTATTTTGGTAGTGTATGTGGATGATATTGTTATTACAGGAAATTATGCGGAAGGAATTTCATCTCTGAAATCTTATCTTCATAATCATTTTCACACGAAAGATTTGGGGGTGTTAAAGTACTTTCTGGGAGTTGAGGTTACTCGAAGTAAACAAGGTATATTTCTATCTCAGAGAAAGTATGTTCTTGACTTACTGACTGAGACTGGAAAATTAGGAGCCAAGCCTTGTAATGCCCCAATGATTCCTAATGTACACCTTACAAAGGATGGAGAATTATTTGAAGATCCTAAAAGGTATCGAAGGTTGGTTTGAAAGTTGAATTATCACACTTTGACCCGTCCTGATATTGCATATTCAGTTAGTATAGTCAGTCAATTTATGTCATCTCCTACCATTCATCATTGGGCAGCATTAGAGCAGATTTTGTATTACTTGAAAGGAGCACCGAGGAAAGGTATCGTGTATGCAAATCATGGGAAAAATGGAATTGAGTGTTTTTCAGATGCTGATTGGGCAGGTTCTAATATTGATAGAAGGTTTATTTCAGGCTATTGTGTATTTGTTGGTGGAAATTTGGTCTTGTAGAAAAGTAAGAAACAACCAGTTGTGTCACGTTCTAGTGCAAAATCTGAATATAGAGCTATGGCACAATCTGTGTGTGAGATTATCGGGATAAATCAGTTGTTGACTGAAGTAGGAATTACAACTTCAGTTCCGGTTAAGTTATGGTGTGATAACCAAGCAGGCCTTCATATTGCAACTAATCCGGTATCTCATAAACGGACCAAGCACATTGAAATAGACTGTCACTTTGTTCGTGAGAAGATTCAACAAGGCTTGATTGCTACCAGTTATGTGAAAACTGGAGAACAACTAGGGGATATCTTCACAAAGGTTTTGAATGGTGTTTGGATAAACTACCTATGTGACAAGTTGGGCATGATTAACATCTATGCTCAAGCTTAAGGGGGAGTGTTAGAGCTGTAGAAATGCAGCTGTATATTCTGATTATGTGATTTATATATAGAATATAGATATGTGAATATATGACTATAATTAGTGGAATATAGTTTCCTATAATAGTCTCAGTAGGTGTGTATAAGTATTGGGCTATGTTCTGATGAATACGTACAGAATTCTCTTCATTCTAATCTCTACTTACACTTTTATTATAGAGAATGATCAATAAGTTGTTGCCATTTTATGACTTAAACTTCAAGGAATGAACTTAGCCACTAAATGCCCTTATTGTGAGTGAGAGGACTCCAAAACCCAATGTTTTAACTCTTGTGTTTTCTTAGCTAAAATCTGGAACCCGTTCTATTGCTTTTACCACAAAGAATGTTCCTATCTATTTGGATTGGAATTTCTTGGTATCTGAATGCTAGAAATAAATTAGGAGTTAAAACTTCATTATAAACAAGATGCCAATATTTATCTGTTGGGAAATTTAGAAATCCAAGAACACTCTCTTATATGAAGGGAAAAAGAAAACTCATGAGCTAGTTTGGAACAATACTATAGATGACTTCAACCTAGCATTGTCTGTCAAGACGATTCATATGGAAATGCCTTCTGACATGAGTTATGTACGAATGGGTTTAATACCACACTACAAACTAAAAAAGAAAAAAAAGATACATCTGCTAGTGTGGGAACCAAATGTGGAAGGAGTAAAAATTAATACTGATGCATCCTTTCATTTTGCAGGTTCAATATGTGATATATGGCTGATCAAGAGAGAGTAAAGTGGAACTTTCCTGAGGGCAGTTCAATCTAAGCAACCAACTGTAGATCCCTTCCACTCAGAAATCATGGCAGTAGACAATGCGGCAAGGCTTGCAGAGCAGGGAGTGAACACAATGATTGGGTCTGATTGCTTGAAGGCTGTTCAGATCAATCAAGGAAGTAGGCAGGATGACTGGAGGATGCACTCTATAGTTCGGAACAAGGACCTACTTCACTTCAAATCCATAACACTCAAGCACACATTCAGGGAAAACAAAAGATCTGTTGATTGGCTCTCCAAAAATGTTATTGTCTAGAGATCATTTGATACTATAAAGTACATGTTTTGGCCAAGGATGCTTAAATGAATACTCATAATGGATTAGAATGGTACCCTCTCTTTGAGGAAGGTGCCAATCTAGTGTAGAACATAAAGTAATTGGTTATTTTGGAAAGGGGAAACATTTGGTCACCTCTTCTAGGATCGACCCATAATTACTAGTGATGCGGAATTCAACAATATCACAAGAGCAGGAGTCGCAGCCTGGTGTACAAATCAAACGGACACTGAGGTTGGATGGAGAGGTGCAAAGCCAATACATGCATTTTCGGTTATCCAAGCAGAACTACTGGCCATCCCACAAGCTCTTAAATAAGCAAGCGCCGGAGGAAGAACCAACCTGGTGGTTAAAACAGATTTTGAAAACATTGTGTGCTTCATTACTAAATACCCTCACATCCCACCAGACTTGAAACAACTTGTAAAGGAGATGGTGGTTTTAGGGATGGTTTTCCAAAAGGTAAGCAATGTCAAGGTAGATAGATTACAAGTAGCGGAAGCACATGAGTTAGCACGTTGTAACACTTACTTTACTTCATAGCATTTACATTCAAAACCGATTAAAGAAAGATTTCAATATACTTATAGCTAATATCATATTCGAACTAACAAACTAAAAAAATAACGCTAAAATAGATTCCTAGAGAAAAGTAAATAAATAGAATAGCACATAAAATGGCACTGTGTCTACAAACAAGTTAATTGGACAATTGTTCATGGAGTACAGTTCCAATTTTTATCACTCTTTTTCGATAGCTAATAAAACAACATTTCTGAAGGGATTGTTGTCCCAGTGCAAGTACGGAAACAATAGCAATTGCAAAGCAGAAGACACTTCCACGACTAATCACAAACGATTCGGTAAGTGTCTAGAGTTTCAGTGGCTTCACCATTGTACATGATTTTTAACACCATCCCCTTTTCGTATGCATAGTAACGTGCAAGTGCATCTTCCGGCGACATTCGGGGGAGCTGAAAAGGAGTTTTAACAGGTATGTTAACAGCAAGTCATCATGCATAAAAATGTGATACTGCTTATCAACTTCTGCACAAAGCATGTATAACGAAGTTGCACACACTTTCACACACAAAGCAGAAACAATGCCAATTTTACAGTCTCATGCTGTTGAAGGTACTGGATATGCTTCAACGGACAGAAAAAGGGTAAAACATTAGAGCTGATATTGAAAAATCCAGAAGTGCATACTAAATAAGCTTTTATTTAAAATATGTAAAATATATAATGTTAGAGATCAGGTATATAGAAAGAAGTATTTCATTTTGAGGCTATAAACTTGAGAAAAGTTCAACCCTGGGAACCAAGCACTGGCAAGTAAAAGAAAAGCGCACGAATTTCTGATAAATCAATAAACAAAGGTGGAATTTTAATCAAGTTGTTTGAGAAAGGGCGAACAAATAACTTTCACACTTCAGGTACATTTATCATGGCAATTAAAATTTATGGGGAGCCCTCTACAGCAGCACCAACCTGTTTTTCCTCTATGCTGTACTTCTCCAGAACCCTTTGTTTCTCTTCAACAGTTAGAAGCTGATGTTTTGGGCAAAATTCGTGCTTGGTGATGTTGACAAGTAACTCAGTTACCTGAGGCATAGTAAATGTTCAGAGCCATGGGAGGGAGGGCTATCAAAACACATACGAGTAATTCAAGGAAAACAATGCTTCCAAAGCACAAATTTGATTACTTTCCATTTTAGTCCGTCTCAACCAAAGTTGCTTCTATTCTTTCTTTAATTTTCAATCTCCTCCAACTAATTATCCACAAACTAACATTACTTTAGTCACTTTTCAATCTCTCTTACTGATTTTAAGCCCACTGACATTACAAAGATCAGTTGAAGTTCAAGGCATGGACAACCTGTATTTGGAGATGTAACCAGCCAAATTCCTCTTAGTCTAAAGGTAGCAGCTTTGAACAGATCATGATACCCTAATGGAGAACAAGCTACTTACATGTCGAATATGATACTAAAAGTGACAGATACACAACAGTAATTTCTTGAATGCAAATTCTCTTACGGCTGGTAATGCTGCACATTTCCAGTAATCGATTTCCAAGTAAGGAACAAGTTAGTAAAGACCTAAGCTAATAATGGTTATTACAAATAGCTTCAGTTAAAAGGAAGTGTATGCTCGTCACCATCCATTTATCAATTCGACAATCAATGCTTCATGCTCTCAGAAAGATCACTGAGCACTTCAATGCCAAAGTATAAACTAATTCGAAAATTTTCCAACTATTAATGGAGTTAGGATACATATTAAAGAGACTTGTACAGAATAACAAGACGCAAACATTTTTAAAAAAAAACAAATGAAACAAATATCTAATCTGGTTGGTATGCTAAAATTCAAAGAACAAAAGTAGAAGTCAGGGTAAATGGAAAGAAAATTAACAATGGTGTGTTAATTTCTGAGGTCTTTCTGAAATCAATGTTTTCAAGTGATGCCAACACAGTTTTTGTACCTTTGAGTAGTTAATAGCCTTATCTTATCCCTACACACAAGAACTCTATAAGGAAACTATTTTACTATGGTGACACTCTCACAGATGGCCTACATAACACGCTCAGTGTTAAGCCCATGCAAGTACAATGTGAACTAAAGGGGAAAGTATCATCAACGTACATTACTACATTGAAAAGCTTAACTTAATTGTTTTATTCATCAAGTTCCAAAAGGCATAGCTATCCTTATTTAACGTAAATATCATAGTATCATACTAAACAGAAAGTCATACTAGAAAGAGTGCCAGTATCAGATATTCTTAACTACCAACATAGTATTAAATAAGAAATAGGTAGAAAACTAACCTGAAATGTCTCAACTTTGAAAGGCAAGAGTTCCAAGGCTTTGGTAGCCTGACTGGTAATTTTTTTCTCTACAATCAGAATCAGCCGACTTAGAGCTTCTTTGTTCAATATCATCAATGAAAGCAAGCGGATATCACTCACTTTAATAAGATTTGGCCCAAAGAAATGAACCAAAATCTGCATAAAAGAGTTCCAATGCATCACTAGGTGTTAAGAAGGGTAGTAAGAATCCTTTCCTCAACATAAAAATAAATTATAATGGCGAAGGGAAAAACATTTAGTACAGCATGTAAGAAATTATTTAATAATATAACTTTGGCAGGGGGAACAAGAAAATACAATGCCTGCCCTCTGTTCATTCCTAACCAAAAACATGCAAGCAAAAGGAGTTTGTGCGTGAGTGTGTGTGTGAGAGAGAGGGAGAGACCCTGAACTTAAACTCTCAAGTCTCAACTGACACAGAAAATGGAAAACGATCTTCAAATAGGTGGGTTACTGAACTATAGTTCACTAGATGCGTTAGTAAAATAACAGCTGATGCAGGAAGAACTATTCCTCCTCTTTGTACATTTCAACTATCCAGTGAAGCAACCATAATACTCCCTCCCAATTAAAAGTTACTTTTTCTACTTTTCCTGGTCTTTAAAAGACAACGTTGACCATTCATATCTTTAATTACCTGTGACTACAATTCATATACTAGTATATATTAAAAGTCCCCGTGAATCTAACAGGTACTGACATGCTAATATCATATTTCATTTATTCATGAAATTTGGTGGGGTCAAAATAAGCTAATTTTTACCAAATCAGTGAAATGGAAGCTTGAATTAGGGCAAAGAAGAAAAAATCACAGGAAGTACTGAAGTAGCAGTAAAAGGCAGACCAATACAAATTTAACCCTTCATATTTATCTTAAGCCATGTTACAGTTACATTGAAAAATAAGGGATTATCAGGTGCCTAGCAGATTGAACTGTCAGATCTTAAGATCATATGGAATTAAATATTTAGGAATAAGACTATAATTATTCACAGAGCTATTAGACTGGAATAATGCTATAATTAATCATAGAGCTATTAGATTGAAAGGAACGAAGAGTCTTAGAGATAAATATGAAGAAGACAAGACACCTACCCCCATTATTTCAAGATTATTCAAAGCTAAGAAAACATTACCAACAGGACCAAAGTAAACATGTCAATTTCCTTGAGAAGAATCACAATTCCAAAACGAAAAAAGGTGTACCATCTAAGATGCATGGAATGTCAAATATGAAGATTTAATGTCCCACAGCAAACTCCTGCAGTCAACCATTGATATCATTGCTCATCTCCAATGACATCAATCTCAAGATTCCTTACAGCATATATAATGTTTTACAAATTATGCTTATGATATCCTTCTTCACCTAAGTAGCTTAGTGTCCCACAACTCTTCAGATGGACAAATGCTACCCAGGTCTAACCTTCATATAAGGTTTCATATAGAATTGAACATTTAAGATGCAAACTTGATAAAATAAGAATACAAAATAAAGATCCTTCTGTTGGACTATTAATAGCAGGAAATGGAAAAAGAAAGCATGACTTCCATTTTGATTTGGAGAGAGGCTAAAAAAGTAGGCCATTGTATAAGGACGGGGATCATTATTTAAATAATAACACTGTACGTGATGATTCTAGTCCATCAACATTTTAGCATAGTCTAATGTGGAAAAGGAACTACGTAGAGGTTACAATTTCATGAAATAGTTACACCTACTTCCCAGATGAACAATGTACCCAAGGCTTAAATGAAAACACCGAGGTTTCAAATAATAGATAGGACCCTTAAATATCAACTTTTAAAGTAAGACATCATTAATAAGACTCTCCTGCTTCACTTTTACAGAATAAATATGAATTGGAAGACATCAAAATAAAGGTAAAGGGAAAAATAGTATGAATTTGACATCACAGAGACAGGCTACAAAGAGGCACATAGAAAAAGCATCAGGATTAGTGTTGGATTATTAAAGACGCTTTAAATAAGAGATCTAGTGAAGAAATATTTAGTCTTTAGTCTAATATAGAAAGATCAAAGAAGTAGTACGTTACAGTTTAATCACACAGTTAAAACTTAGGTCCAAAAGGAAGATTCAAATTCACTATTTTTGTCTAAGTGTTTGATTAGTTAGCTGAATTTTGATCAGTTACTCAACAGCTAATGTGGACTGATGAATTCAGCTTAGCAGAGCACAGACTAGTATTTTACTTGGTAATTCCAACAAAACTGGTTCAGTTTAGATTTGTATGGATCAAAGTGCACTTTTAGATGCCAGGTAGCTGTATCAATAAAGAAAACACAATGAGCTGAGTAACAAATAACATGGTGTAGCAACCACCCAGGAGTTTTCGAGAGAAGGCCCTAAACACACCAATGGAGATGCAAAAAACTAGTACAGAAAGAAAGAAACAAATTCCACCGCACTCCTTTAGTCTTTGAATTTCCTAAATAGTGCAAGTCAAGAAGATGAAAAGCTATAAAATAAACAACTATACGTGTTATTACAATGCGAAAGCATTAATTCAAGAAATCCAAAAAATAGAAGGTAACCTTGTTATTTGGATCATCTTTGTGGGGAGCATGCATCCTCAAGCGATCATAGTCGGTCAGTTGATCTCTGTAGCGAACCCGGAACTGTTGGAGAGTGAGCTGAATCTCTTCATTTGGCACCACGTAGCCACGATCCCTGAGCATTTCCAGCACAGTTTTCCGCACCAAAAAGTACCTGTGAGATTCTGGGGATCCCTCATCAATAAAGTCACTCATCCAGCTGGGGCGCTCATAGCTTCCCTCGAAGTCGAACTGCACCTCAGTATGCTCTATTTCAGCCATCTGTGGAATTCAAACACTCAATCAAAGTGACTACAGAGGAAATAAAAGTAAAACATACAAAATTATGTTGGGTTAATTACTATACAAACGCGGAAACCCAGGTGTAACACAGCATGAAATAGTTTGAAAATAGTAGCGTACTACATAGTACACATGCGCATTCATTCCGAATTACGGGGAAATATGTGTGCATCTTAAATCCTACAAACAAAAGCTTTCAGGGAAACAAAACTTTGGCCTTAAGGGTTTACCATTGATGAAACCATGAAAATTGGGGCTGAAATGGGAAATTTACGATCAAATGCATGAAATTCGAGTAACGTAACGATTAATTTGATAAAGAAAAGGTCGAAAGAGAGAAGAATCAGAACCTGAGGACTGAGGAGTGGTCTTCACTGAAACACGGTGGGGGCGTTGGGTTTTAGTTCAGCCTGACAAGACGCATGCCTTTCTCGCGTTTTTATAGCAATCGCAGCAGACATTCATGGACAGAAAGGGTTGTTATTATTATTATTATTATTATTATTATTATTATTATTTTCTTTTGTGCAAATGTCCAAACTTTCCCACTCTTCAATTAAAATTAAATTAAATAATTTAGTACTCCCTCCGTCTCGGACCAAGCTGCATAGAATCTTTTTTCACGATTTTCGAAAAATATGTTTGACCGTTAGCATGTTTAACTACGTATAATATCAACAAATAAAAATTTAATATTCAGAAACTACTTATTATGACGAATCCAACAATAT